>BMAC01001445.1:13680-43321 GCA_014905375.1 Phtheirospermum japonicum
GGAAAAATAGAAAGGTTGAAGCGCTGCCGCCGCACGTGCGTTCTGGAACAGAGATTTTGGCCGAAATTGAACGGCTAGGACTTCTGAAGGTAACCGATGAAAATGCAGAACATGTGAACGGACTAATAGCGAGGAGTAGTGGATGGAGAAAAAGAAGTATTTTTTGGGATTTGCCTTACTGGAGCACTAACTTGATTCGTCATAATCTAGACGTTATGCACATTGAGAAGAATGTTTTTGATAATGTGTTTAACACGGTGATGAATGTCAAAGGGAAGACAAAAGACACAGTAAAATCAAGAGATGAGTTAGCAGAATACTGTCACCGTCCCGAGCTTCATGCAGACGCATCAGGAAAGTATCCAAAGCGTCGTACACGCTCGATAAGCGGTCGAAAGTTGCATTGTGTGAATGGATAAAGGCTATCAAATTTCCTGATGGGTACGCATCAAATCTAGGTCGCTGTGTTGATATGAAAGGGTTGAGATTGTACGGGATGAAAACCCATGACTGTCACGTGTTTATGCAGCGGTTGATCCCAATTGCATTTCGAGAACTGCTTCCTCATCCAGTGTGGAAGGCACTGACAGAGTTAAGTTTATTTTTCAGAGATCTGAGTGCGAGAGTTATAGGAACTGCTGATATGAGTCGTTTAGAGCGTGACATTCCCCTAATACTCTGTCAACTTGAGATGATATTTCCACCTAGTTTTTTCGATTCAATGGAACATTTGCCCGTCCACTTACCATACGAAGCGAGAATTGCTGGTCCAGTGCAAATACAGGTGGATGTATCCTTTTGAGAGGTATCTTCGCAAGTTGAAAAACAATGTAAGGAATAAAGCGTGTGTTGAAGGATCAATAGCAAACGCATATCTAGTTGAGGAGGCGTCGAATTTTGTTTCGTATTACTTCGATGATAATGTCTCCACAAAAAGGACAAACTTACATCGTAATGAAGAAGTTCAAAATGATGAAGACGACACTCCAAATGTTCTATCTGTTTTCAAAAATACTGGTGAAGCTTTCTCGGCCGCAGGGAAGAGATTCTTGTCGGATGAAGAATTGGCCGAGGCCCGAAGATATGTTTTACTAAATTGTTCTGAACTCCAACAATTTATCAGGTTAGCTAATCAAATTCGTTGTAACCCAAATTATCGAAGTCTACTAATTAGATATTATAACAAATCTTCATTTTAATATAAAATTGCAGTTTGTTCGAAGATGGTATTAAACGTCACCAACCGAACATTACAGATGAGGCACTGTCTCGAAAAGTGGACGCTGAATTTCCTGTTTGGTTCGAGAGCTACGTGAGTCTTAATTATCTGTAAAATTAAGTGACAATCGAAATATATTATAACTTCGTAAACATAAAATTATTGTAGGCACGAGATCCTTTGAACAATGTAAATGACGATTATATGAGGTCAATTGCGTATGGTCCATCACGTGTTGTGAACACTTTCAACGGTTGTAAGATTAATGGATTTAGATTTCACAGCATTTCGTATGGGTCTGAGCGATCAACATCGAGCGCAGGAGTTTGTATAAGAGGAACAAATTATGGGCCAGATTACATGGATTATTACGGTCGTCTTCTAGAAGTGGTTCAATTGGAGTATCACGGGCTTCAAACTTCCGGAAGGACGCTCTTGTTCAAATGTGAGTGGTTTGATCCAACTCCAGCCGGAACGAAAATCCACCCTCAATATAAGCTCGTTGACGTCAATCATAAACGTAAATTCAATCGATACGAGCCATTTGTACTCGCATCCCAAGCGACTCAAGTGCACTACAGTTCGTATCCGAGTTTGAAGCGAGACAAACTAGATTGGTGGGCAACTTGTCAAATCAAAGCTCGATCGACAGTGGATTATATCGAGCCTCGCGTGCCTGAACAACAGTCTTTCCAAGAAGATGTTGTCGAAACATTTCCTGCAATACAATTAGAGGATGTTGACTTCCAATTAAACGACCCTCTCAATCACGAACACGACGAGTCGGTCAATGATGATTCAGAAGAGTCAGAAAGCGATGGACTACATTTAACTGAAGAAGACGACGGAAGCTACGAAGATGAGTCTGAAAGTTAGGGATGAGGTTTGAAAATTTTTATGGGTGTTAACGATAATCTGAACAAATTATAACGACACACACACACACACAACACACACACACACACACACACACACACACACATATTATATATATATATATATATATATATATATATATAATTATATACCTATGTAAAGAAAATATTATTAATAAAACTATGTTGTATGATAGATGCCTGGTAGAGGTCCCCATCATCGTCGAGTTTCTCTCGGCTCATCGTCTTCGGGACACCATGAGGATGATGCCACCGACATGGACGTAGATGATACTGTTCCACCTACCCCGTCTGATGAGGCGGCGGGACGAGCACGCCTGGTACAGAGGTCAGGACTTCCGGGATCGAGGTAGTCGTGATCGGTAATAGGTAAGTAACATTTTAATCAATTTTGTTATGTGTTCAATATATAATTTAATTATTTCACATATATTGAAATAAAACTTATTAATTTTTAGGTTACGGAGTCCATCGAAGGGACTTGCCGACCTATCTCAGGACTATACACGAGGCTCGTATCCACCCAGATGGGTGGAAATACGAGCACATCCCGGAGAGCCATCGTCAGACGTGGTGGCCTCGTTTTAAGGGTAATTTTGAAGTATTTTTTTTATTTATTTATGTTAAGTGAATTGCTTAATTATTTTGGTCTAATTGTATTTCTTTTGTAGGGATTGGTGTGGGTGGACACTCGTATGTACGACGAGAATGCCATCAGGGCGGCATTCTATATCTCGAAGCGGGAGTCTTATAAGAGTCGTATATACGAGTGGAGGAAGGCGTATCGGACGAGTGGGACGATACCTGCTATTGTAGGGGAGACGACTTGGAACAGGTGGCTGTTGGAGTTTCAGCGGCCTGAGGAGGTGGAGAAGTCTGAGAAGGCCAGGCGGAACAGGATGAGCGAGCCCGGCGGCCCTTCGACTGGTATAGTGAAGCATCGAGGCGGGTCCATGCCGGCTAATCGACAGGCGGCCGAGATTGTAAGTCAATGATAATATTTTAAGTAATTAAATTATATTATTGAACATTTATAATTATATGTTTAATTAATTCATTATATTAAATATTGTAAATGTAACTTTACATACAGGCTGCACAGACGGGTTCGCAGCCCAGTAACTACGAGCTTCTGCTGAGGTATCATCGAAATCCCGACGGCACATTTACGGATCCCAAAGCCCAGAGGATAGCTGTAAGTTTTATATGTTATATATATAACCGATTTATTATAAAAATCTGATAAAAGTATTATCTTATTATTATAAATCTGATAAAAGTTGTTTGGTAATAATAGTTGAAAATTTTGATATCAGGAGGATTATGAGAGGGCTTTGGAGGAGAGGCGTGCTGCGTCGTCTGATGATAGCAGCCCTCAGGTAGACCCGAACGAGGTCTACCTACAGGTCGTCGGGAATAGGAAGGGTCGACGATATGGCCTTGGATGCTTTGGGAAGACTCAAAAGGGCTGCAGCACTTCTTCCACCTCCACCGCCGATGTTCATAGGCTCCAGACTCAGGTGCCAGTCCCAGCAGGAGCAGCTTTCAGCGGATCCGCGACGAGCAAGCGCTGGAGATTCAGCGGATCCGTGAGGAGCAGGAGCGTTCCCAGTTGAGGCTCCAACAGCAGATTGAAGAAGCTGTTGCTCGGGCCATGGCTCGTCGGCCTCCCCGTAGTCCAGATGGTGGAGATTTAGATGGATAGTTATATTTTTATACATTCGACTGATTAAACGATTTTTTGTTATTGAAATAATTTGTTTTCATTTTTTTATTAGTGGATTATTTATTTTGAATTATCTCTAAATTTTTATTTGTCTATTATTTTTAATTTAATTATTAATCAATTAAATTTTATCTAAAATTTGTTTATTAATTAATATTAATTTAATTAAAATTAATTATTTCATTTGTTTATTAATGCTGGCGGCTGGCCCGCCAGTAAATCCTGGCGAGAACAACCGCCAGTAAATCCTGGCGGACAAATCCGCCAGTAAATCCTGGCGGGTAAACCCGCCAGGAATGGTGACAGTCTAGCCGCCAGGAAAGTATCAGATATTCCTGGCGGGTTACAATCCGACAGGAATACTGGCGGGCATTTCCTGGTGGCACAAGCCGTCAACGAAACCGCCGGCATTTCTGGCGGGTTACAAATCCCGTCAGGATACTACAATCCTGACCGCAAATATACTGACGGACATAATCTGTCAGGAGGCCGTCAGTATTTGATATACTGACGGAATCCTGACGGATTTGGCCGTCAGGATTGCCGGATTTTTTTGTAGTGAATTCTATATTATGATTCTATCTTTTCATTTTATTTTTTGTATTTGCATTAGATTTGAGAACATTTTTAAAGAAGTTACACGGTCATATAAAGGGAAACCACATTTGATTTGGGTTATTTAAAAATACATTATTATTATTTGTGGTGAGAAAAGGTAACAACGTGTTTATTAAGTTGTGAGAAAATGAATTATTTTGTAATTTCTCTTTGCAATTTACTAACTAACACATGCTTTTTATAATCTAACTTCGTTAATGATCATGTTATTATTATTATTATACTTACATCGATGTGTTTTTAGGATGAGATGATAGCAATGAAAGAAAAGTATGCCGAAGAAGGGATTGAGAAGACAGAACAGGAGATAGCAATTGAAGTTCTTGGCCATGCATCTGGTTATATCAAAGGCGTTGGGTATGGACCGAAACCTCCAGGAAAACGCCCTGATTCGAACACCCAACTCCTGCAAAAGGAACTGGCAGACACTCGAGGAAAGTTACAGGATTCGGAAGGTTAAGTGACGGAGCTCAAGAATGAAGTCGATGATTTGAAAAATCAACTGACTCAGCAAGGCGAGTGCATCAGCAAGCTTATGGCCTTCATTAGAGCAAATGAGTCTGCTTCGGGTGGGACCTGATCCATTATATTCCACGTAAGTCGGAATTTTCAGTTTCAATTTTGTGAACTTTGTATAGTATTTCTTTGATGGTTTGATTATAAACTAATTTAGAATTACAAATTTCAAATATGCAGGCGGTCTGATCCCACTTTTGTTTTTGTTTGGCAATGTTGACATGTGGAACAAGTCAGGCTCAAGTCTTGCTATATGAAATAACTCTTTTGGTTTAGTTTACGCTTCCAGGTCCTTGTTTTGAATATTCAAGTACATTGATTATAGATGTCTAATTTGGTATGTGTTCTGGATATTTCAAGTTAATATTTTGGTTAGTTGTAAGTGTTTTGGTGTATGTTCTAAATCGTCGAAAAAATATTTTGGAATGTTGTTATCATTATATTGTAATGATAAATGCTCATTTGCTTTCATTTTCATCGTTACGATATTTTTTTCCTTACAAAAGACTAATGACAAATTAATGTAGGACAATTTATGTCGTTATGAAAGTAAATAATCAAATCGTATTCACTCTATTATTACAACTTTAAGCGTCACATAAGTATTTCAAATTTGTCACTTTAATAAATCATGACAACTTGTTTCATCACATAATACTTTGAACTTGTCACTTAAACTAAACCATTTATGATGATTGGTTTGTCACCATATGTACCCATTAAATCATCATTGAACATATACCTTTTATGATGATAATAAAATTCGTCAAATATTGTTAATTTTTTCGTGAAAAATATTTTTATCACCTTTAATAGTAAATGGTGACACAATGGTTTGTTATTATAAGTATAGATGTTCATTGACGGTCAATATTGTGTCACTATAAAACAGATCTATCGTGACGAATTACATTATATTTGGAAATTTTTTAATACATATTATGACAATATGAGCGTCATGATAACTCAATAAAAATTGTCACCGTAGGTTTGTTTGTCACGGAAAGTCAAATATTTTGATGACAAATTAAGTGTTCGTCATTAAAAATGTTAATATACGATGACAAAATCGATCTTTTGATGACAAATTTTCAATCACTTACGTGACGAATTAAGCGTCACCAAATAGTATCATCTATGATGACAATTTACATCAGCGTCAACAAAATCGAACATTTAGTGACGCGCTTGAGAAAATTGTCACTTTCACCTATGGTGACAGCAATACCATGACAACTGCTGTGACGCTTAATTTTCGTCACCGTTTCTCTTTAGTGACGAAAAAATAGACTTTTAATGGCGAAACGTGTCGTCATCGAACATCAAATTTCTTGTAGTGAAATGACCTTACTAACCCTAAACCCTAATCATGTACCTATAAATGGGACTCTAGTCCTCATAATAAAGATTACTCTTGATCACTCTCTTCTCTCTTTTCTCTAGTTTCAAAACACGATATCAGCACGATTGTTCTACTAATTCCTCAAGCGATTGTCCTGCTAATATATTCCTCAATGTATTATCCATTTTCCTTTGTTCGTTGATTTCTTGTGTATGTCGATCTATTTAAATTAATCTCTTTAGATTATGTCAATTTGTAATATACTTGTTCATGAATCTTTACTGTGTTGAGTATGTATCAAATATGCCAAGTAGTTTTTTTTACTTGACTTTATGATCAATTGACCATGTGATAAGTAGATCTGATTTTAGTTTTATTATGATTCCAACTAGGATCTTTTTTTGAAATCAATGATCATACATACATTATATTTTTATTCCTATCGGTTAGAGATTGTTTGATCATATATAATATTATATGAGTGTATTACATCTCTTTTATTGTCAGTTGTACATCTTTGTTTAATTTATAAGATCTATTATTTGATCAATATGTTTGTTTGATTTAATATATGCATATATTATGTGTACAACATCATATTTGTGGATCTATATTTTTATTTTTCTCTTTATAGTGTTTGAAAAAAAAATCCTTATAAGTTTTGTTTTGGTTTCTACTGCCATCATAATTATTATTCGTAATTTCTCGAATAAATGTGAATTAATAATTACTAATAATCTAGAAGATTAATAAAGCAATGATTCGTTGTAATTTCTGAAGAAACACGACTATCTCTATATATTCTTATTGAATATTATGTATTCCTGAAGAATACTATGAGATCTACGATTTCTCTTGAAGAAGTAATTTTTGATTTCTTTGATTTAAGTTTTTTTAGGCTTATTTTAATTTTCATATGTGTTTTAATGGAATTAATTCAAATTGTTTGTCCTGAAGTAGAACAACTAAGTATAATATTCAGGAAGAATATTCATACTTATTCTTATTTAATGTGATAATTCAATATTCCTGAAGAATATTGATAAAATAAATTATTGTTCTCTTAAAGTAGCACATGTTATTATATATGATACTTGTATGAAGAAATTCAATATTCCTGATGACATTAAACTTTGTTTAAATTCTTCATTGTGTAGATTTGCATAAATGGCTAATATCACCAAACATGAGTTTGTTGCACTTGATATATCTGGCAAGAACTATTTGTCATGGGCTCTTGATGCTGAGGTTCATCGGATCTCGAAGGGTCTGGGGGATACGATAATAGAAGAAAATGAGGAATCCCAGCAGGATCGTTTTAAAGCACTAATTGTCCTACATCATCATTTCATAATGATTTGGAAATTGAGTATCTCACAGTCAAAGATCCATGAGAACCTTGGAAAGATTTAACAGAGAGATTTGACCATCAGAGGACTGTAGTCCTCCCTCGAGCCCGATATGAATGGATACAATTTCGAATGCATGATTTCAAATCCGTAGGTGCTTATAATCTTGAGCTTTATCGAACAAGTTACCAATTGAAACTTTGTGGTGAAAAAATTACTGATGAAGACTTGCTTGAGAAATTATTCTCCACATTTCATGCCTCCAATATGCTCATACAGCAACAATACTGAGAGCCTGGTTTCAAAAAGTAACGTGACCTTATAGCTTATTTGTTGGTTGTTGAGCAAAATAATGAGTTGCTCCTCAAAAATCATGAGCTACGACCCACTGGTTCCACTACATTGCCTGAAGCCAATATAACATTCAATCATAAAAATGGACGACGCGGTCGTGGATACAATCGTAGACATGGCACGATTATGGACGTGGATGCCGATATAAACATTTATATGTTTGGGAATAATTGTTTTTGGACTTTTAATTTTAATCACAATTATTTTCAGCTTTAAATTTTATTTCTTTATTCTTTCAAATTTTTACAGAATTCTATAAGACGAACTCATATGATATTTATCTAGCTGATAGTGCAATTACGCACACCATTCTGTAAGAAAAGAAATTTTTTCTCAAACTAACATTGGCAGAAAATAATGTTAATACTATATCAGGTGTATCAAACATCATTGAAGGCTTCGGAATAACTTGTATTATTTTACCAAATAATACTAAATTAATTATAGAAGATGCACTTTACTCTAGTAGATCTAGAAGAAACTTATTGAGTATTAAGGATATCCGCTGTAATCGATATCCAGAAGGTAGTAATGAATACCACACTGAGACAATACAAGAAGGTAGTAATGAATACCTTTGTATAAATTCTTTTGTTTCTGGCCAGAAGCAGACAAAAGAAAAGTTCTTAACTTTATCATCCGGAATGTATTTTACATTCATAAAATCAATTGAGGTAAATCATGTCATGAACTTGAAGTTTAATGACACAAAAAGGTTTATACTTTGCCATGATAGATTTGGGCACCCTGGAGCAGCAATGATGCGCCGAATAATTATTAATTCACATGGACATAATATAAAGAACCATAATATTCTTTTAACAAATGAATTTCTATGTGATGATTATGCACAAGCAAGTTAGTAACTAGACCTTCTTAGGTTAATACTGGATCTCCGTCTTTCTTGGAAGAATTTAAGGAGATATTTGTGCACCAATACATCCACCTTGTGGACTATTTCGATACTTTATGGTATTTATTGATACTTCTACTAGATGGTCTCATGTATGTTTACTTTATACTATAAATGTAGCATTTTCTAGACTACTTGCTCAAATAATAAAGTTAAGAGCTCAATTTTCCGATCATACAATCAAGAAAGTTTGTCTTGATAATGTCAGTGAGTTTCAATCTAAAGAACTTAATAATTATTATATGGCAACTGGGACTGAGATTGAAATTCAGTTTCTCATGTCCATACCCAAAATGGTTTAGCATAATCATTTATTAAATGTCTTCAACTTATTGCTAGCCCATTACTTATGAAGTCAAAACTCCCCACATCTGCTTGGGGTCATGCCATATTACATTCCACAACATTGATTTGTATTAAGCCATCGACCTATCACCAACACACCCCATGCAACTTGTTTTTGGTCGAGAACCTGATGTTTCTCATTTATGAATTTTTGGTTATGATGTTCAAGTTCCAATTGCACCCCCACAACGTACAAAAGTGGGTCCCCAACGACGAATTGGAATATATGTTGGATTTGATTCTCCTTGAATCATAAGGTAACTTGAACCTTTAACATGAGACATATTCACTGCACGTTTTGCAGATTGTCATTTTGATGAAATGACATATCCAACACTGGAAAAAACTACATCTAGAAAAGAATAGAGATATTTCTTGGAATGAAAAGACTCTGTTACATTTTGATCCACAGAATAATCAATGTGAACAAGAAGTTGAACATATAATTCATTTGGAAAAGGTTGCAAATTAATTACCTAATTCTTTTGTTGATACAAGAAAAGTGACACAAGCTTTCACACCGGCTCCAAATACACCAGCCAAAATTGATGTCCCCGTAGGACAGACAACGCCAGCAAATGAAACTAAAATACTTAAACGTGATTGACCAATTTGTTCCAAAGATTATGTACCCGGGAAGAAAAAAGTTCAAGATAGGGACCAAGCAATGACGAAAATGATTGATCAACCACATGAAACTAATGTAGTTCCTGAAGAGCTATTAGTGTCCAAAAATAATGAGATCTCGATTAATTATTTATACTCTTATAAATTATTGGAGAGAAAAAATATCATCATGGATGATATATTTGCCTATTATATAGCTCTTGAAATATCAAATCAGGATCCTGAACCAGTCCGTTAGAGACTATCAAAATATAAATAATTGGACAAAATGGAAAGAAGCTATACAGTCTGAATTGAATTCCTTGGAAAAACGGAAAGTGTTTGGACCTATAATCCAAACCCCAAAAATGTTATTCCCTATTGGATATAAATGGGTATTTGTAAGAAAGATAAATGAAAAGAATGAAATAACGAGATATAAAACCTGACTCGTAGCACAAGGTTTCTCTCAAATACCAAGAATCGATTACGAGGAAACATACTCTCCAGTAATGGACACAATTACTTTTAGCTATTTGATTAGTCTAGTTGTTTCACAAAGGCTTGATATGCGCCTCATGGATGTAGTTACTACATATCTATACGTATCACTAGACAGTGACATACACATGAAAATCTCCAAAGGATTTAAATTGCTAGAAGCAAGTAATTCATACCCTAAAATCATGTTTTCAATTAAACTACAAAGATCGATGTATAGACTGAAATAATCTGGACGAATGTGGTACCATAGACTTAGTGAATATTTATAGAAAGAAGAATATATGAATGATGATATTTGTCCTTGCGTTTTCATAAAGAAAATAATTAATGAATTTGCAATTATATCAGTTTATGTTGATGATTTGAATTTATTGGGACTTCTGAATAGCTCAATAAAACTGCTAAATACTTGAAAAATGAATTTGAGATGAAAATTTTGAGAAAAAAAACTTTTTCTAGGTTTTCAATTTGTTCATCCAATCATCATATACAAAAAGTATTAAAATGTTGCTACGTGGATAAAGCACACCCATTAACATCACCAGTGGTCATTAGAAAATTGGAAGTAAATAAAGATCCGTTTCGACCAATTGAAGATGGGAAAAAGATACTTGGTCTTGAAATACCATATCTTATTGCAATTAGTGCATTATCTTATCTTGCTAATTGCACTAGACCAGACATGGCTTTTTCTATAAACCTCCTTGCAAGAGATAGTTTTGCACCCACTTTAAGACATTGTGGGATATGCAGATGCAGATTACCTCTCGAATTCACATAAAGTTAAATTAAAAATAGGATACATATTTACATGTGGAGAAACTGCTATATCTTGGAGATATGTGAAGCAAACTTTAACAGCAACATCTGCAAATTATTCTGAACTCGTTGCAATCCATGAAACTAGTCGATAATGTATGAATATGACACATCACATCCAAGAGTCATGCGGATTAGTTTCGAAAAAGGATAAACCGACTGTGTTATATGAAGAAAATGCAGCGTGCATCACACAACTCAAAGAAGTCTATATAAAGGTGACAAGACAAAGCATATATCTCTTGAATTCTTCTACACACATGATCTCCAAAGACTGACGATATCGATATCCAGCAAATTCGCTCATATGATAATTTGGCGGACTTATTCACGAAAGCATTGCCAACGTCATCGTTTAGAAGATTGGTACATAATATTAGCATGCGTCGACGCAAATATCTATAATGATGATTTTCAGGGGGAGTAGGGTTGTACTCTTTTTCCTTTGATCAGGTTTTGTCCCATTGGGTTTTTCTGACAAGATATTAACGAGACAATATTTTTAAGATTATTTAAGGGAGAGTGTTGTAATTAATTAATTGTAATAATTATATATTATATGAATGACCTTATTACATCTAAACCCGAATCTTGTACTTATAAAATGGACTATAGTGCTCATAATAAAGTTTACTCTTGATCACTCTCTTCTATTTTTTTCTCTAATTTCATAATATTTTGATATATATATGAAAATATTATTTCCATCTAAATGTATGCTTGAATGTACGTGTGGGTATACCTAATAATTTGTATCGATATCTTGCGGACATTTAGATTTTTTATTGGACCCAATTAGAACTCGGATTTGGGCCCCAAAGTCAAAGCCAGGTAGCCCATTCGAACAAAGCAAACCGCTAGCCCATAAGCCCGTATCTGTTTCTATTCCACGCCGGGATGCTTTCAGCTTCAGTCTTCTTCTCCAAATCCCAAGTAAAACTCAATTCAATTAAACATCATCAATGGAAGAATACCCAGAGGAGCTCCGCACGCCGCCGGTAGCTCTATCATGTGTGATTGGGTGTCCGGAGGTGCACGGTTTGATCGCCGCGCACCTCCACTCGCAGCAGCCCCCTATGAATACCATCGCATTGCCCGATTTCTCTAAGATCTCTTTGATCCCCCCGAAAAAGCCTCCCAGGGAGAATTCTGAGCCCGTGGGAGGCATTCTCAGGAGAGACTGGCTCACCAAGCACCGGACTAGGATCCCCGCCGGTGTTGCCGCTCTTTTTAGCTCTTCTGATGTCTCCGGTGACCCCGCTCAGTGGCTCCAGGTCTGCACCGATCTCGAAAATCTCAAGTATGCATCCTCTTTTTTTGAATAATTGAGAAATAATATTCAAATCATTATGGTGTTACTCCATTTAAGTAACAATTTGGCTATTATTTATCTCGTGAAATCAATTCATGGAGCAGGGCCACGATTCTTGGGAGAAACATCAAATTGGTGGTGGTGGTTGTCTCTCAGGCAGGTCATAAAGGTCAGGAATTTTCCACATTACTTACTATAATTCACATGTCTGCTTGAATGTGATTGTATCTGTGTTTTAGTTGATTCTTCCACTTCACTAGTGCTTGAAATTCTCGTTGAGCTCAATTATTTTGATTATTTTCTTGTTGTGATGAATCTCTTGTAGTGCTGTAGACATATGCTATGTTCCTAGAAAGTTTGTTTGCTTCAAACATTTGGTAATGGATCTTTACTTTTATATCCAGTTCATCTTAATATTTTTAATGGGATCCATCTCTAGTAGAAGGGTACTTGTTCGTATGAACTTATTGGAAGTTTAACTTATTTCTCTTAATATATGTAGGATTTGCAAGCAATCTTTCTTCTACTAGTTACTCACTAATAAGTGATAATCCATCATTATGGCTTAGCAATGGTTTGTCATTGAAAATTGAGAAAAGAAAAGATATGTATATGAGATCGTGCTATAAGCTCGGCAGAATTTCTCCAATCGCACTGAAACATAAAGCATGCTGGTCCTACATTTTGACATTATTGAACACCGTGAAAAGCATTGTAGTGCCCGTTTTTCTCATTAATCAATGTCTGCTTCATAAATGTTCCTCCAAGAATAGTCTCAGAAACTTGCTTTTGTTGCCAACTATGTGAATCTATTTGTTCACGAGCTTGAAATATGAATGTTAGGTACTCCTATTCCCACCTCTTTGACTGTTGTCTATTATGTATGCTCTCTTCTATTTGAATGAACAATAGGAATCTTGGGAATTTAGTTTGTCATCTGAAGAATTCTGTTGCAGATAACATAAGTGAAGATCGCATGATTGCCTTGCGGAAACGTGCAGAAGTAGATTCAAAGAACCTTATTGTCTTTGTACCAGATGACCCATCGGAGCTTAAACAATCTCTAAGCAGGCATGGTGCTCCGACTATGTTCTTATTCATCATCTTTCATAAATTGTCTTCTAGTTAGAGAAAATACATGAGAAAATCAATTTCGTCTCAAAAGAAATATTAAATAGTTTATCTGGGTAAATCTGCTGAGAAACATAATGAGTGCAGAAATAGGGAAATCGTGTTCAAAACTATATAATATTTTGTCTTATATTTTAGATTCATGAAGCCTGATTAGCAATATATCAGTGCAGACTCTGGAGTGCATTTGTAGATCTGGCAAATGCATATTACAGAGATGAAGGACGGAGAATAAAAGTGCGGCTCGAAAAGAAAAATTACAGCTCATTGGAGTTAAATGTTCGTTACTGTTTCAAAGTAAGGTTCTTCTATCGTTGTGGTGCTTTGTTCTTTCTTCTTCAAAGGATCATTGAGCTTCAAGTTCCTACAGTAGCTAAAGTGAAGTTTTTATTGAGTACAAATGTACAATCATGTATTTCCACTAATTATATCTGTATAACTGTGTTTATGTTTGATTTTTTGATATTCTGATACATGAAATTATGCCAGTATCTACTGTTATACTGCAATTTAATTATATATGAACTAAAACCTTAGGAATATGCACTATTTTCCTTGAGCATTTGAGCTTTTCAGTATTTGAAATGATTATCTGTGCTTTAATCATCCTAAACACATTGGAAGAGACTATTTATTGAGCATTGTCCTTGTCCTTTATGTACTGGATATACTCCACACCATTCTCTTTCTTCTCTTATGCTCTCTAAACCTTATCAAATGCTAGGTTGCTGTATATGCAGAATTTCGAAGAGATTGGCCTGAAGCTCTCAAGCTATATGAGGATGCGTATCATGCTCTCCGAGAGGTACTTCTTCAATCAGCTTCAGATCCAAGTTTGATTTCCCTTGATAATTTGCTTTGCTAGAGATGCTGATGCATAGGTCATGACACACTTATTTCTTTTAAGAAACATGCCCAATTTCCCTAAAACAAAATATAAGTTTAAGAAAAGCATGTTTTGGAAGGTTTCAGGCAAAGTACATATATTCCTCAAACTAATTTAAATGAATTTTATATGCACTTCAGCAATGAATCAAATTCAAGCTGCCGAAGAACTTGTATCACACTTGACAAAAGAAAACTCACGCTTCAAATAAAACCCTATTTTTACTTGATTTTTTTGCCTTAATTATACGGAGATTTTAATTCGTTAATTTCGTGCTTTTGTGGAAAACAATGTTGTGCTGTGTGTTGGATAATGGGTGAAATCTTGATCTCTCAGAACCTCTTTGTCTAATTAGTACCCTGATCAGACCCCTGGGTTACAAGAAGCAGGATCCTTCCCTTTTCGTGGCTCCTTTCTCGTTTAATTTCTTACATTTTATGTTCGTTGCTCTCCTGTCCACATAAATCAGTTGTAGTACTTGTCAGAGTTAAACTCTGATTTGAAATGTTCACCCCGAGCTGCCATCATTTAGATCAGATAAACCAAGTTCATGATAACATATCTGCTGTTCTATCTTTAACTTCTTCATGCATTTCTTTCCTTGTTTCATTGCATCTCTGGTTGTACACAGATGGTTGGAATGTCAACAAGAATGCCCCCAATCCAACGCTTAGTTGAGATCAAGACTATCGCTGAACAACTGCATTTTAAGATGTCAACGTTACTGCTACATGGTGGAAAAGTTGTAGAAGCAATTGCGTGGTTCCGCCAGCACACTGCTAATTATAGGAGACTTGAAGGAGCGCCAGAAGTTATTTTTCTTCATTGGGAATGGTTAAGCAGACAATATTTGGTATTTGCTCAACTATTGGAGACGAGCTCGGCTAATGTTATGCCTTCTCTGAGTATGGCCTCGGTTCCTGCTGATAAACCAACTGAATGGGAATTCCATCCAGCTTATTATTATCAGGTAATTAATTATTCCATCTAATGTACTTATTTAATGATGAATTTTTTTCCCCATTGTATTTTAACAATCTTGAAACAGTTGGCAGCTAGCTACCTGAAGGAAAAAAATATATGTTTGGAATTCGCACTATCTATGTCTGAAGATGTTGGTCCAACCGATGTGAGTGCTGAATCTGTCGTTGCTTCTGTTTATCATGGTCAGTTTGCCAGGTTACTTGAGCGTGAGGATACTTACATGATGCAATCGTGAGTTCAAATGGCCTTCATATCCCCGTGAAATGCTTAAATCATTCTATAATATCTCATTATATAAATATTGAATGTTTTCTGTGAATCAATCTGGATGCAGCCTTACTGATAATGAATATATCCATTATACACTTGTTGAAGGGAAGAGGTTCCAGGATTCTTTTGAAATTATCGCTCTCCTTAAAAGATCTCACGAAGCGTACAGCAACTTAAAGGCTGAGAGGGCAGCTGCCTATTGTGGCTTCCAGATGGCTCGCGAACATTTCACAGTAAATGAATTCAGCAATGCCAAGCAAATATTCGACAATATCGCATGTCTTTACCGACGTGAAGGCTGGCTCCTGTCATTATGGGAAGTCTTGGGTTATTTACGAGAGTGCTCAAGGGGAATTGGTTCGGTGAAGGACTTCATAGAATACTCACTTGAGATGGCTGCACTGCCAGAAACAACTAATGCCCTTGAGCCATCGTCTAAATATTGTGGTCCTGCTGGGCCCGCGACTCTTTCGCAGAGAGCAAAGATTCACAAGGAAGCGTTTGAGTTTGCCAGGGGGGAATCAGAACTTACTTTGAAAGAAGAGAACAGTAACCTCAAAGTAAGTAGTGATTATCCTCTTTATCTTGAAATTGATCTCGTGAGTCCCCTAAGGGTAGTACTTCTTGCTTCGGTTGCTTTTCATCAACCAACGATTAAGCCAGGTGGGCTGTCTCTCATCACTATATCACTTCGGACCCAATTGCCGACAAATGTCGAGATTGATCAGTTGGAGGTGCAGTTTAATCAATCGGAGTGTAATTTTATCATTGGGAATAATCAGAAGCCAAACGTAGCTGCAATTTTGAATGTACAGCCAGGTCGCAGAGTTGAGACAGCTCCAGCTCTGATGCTTGCCACGAACAAATGGCTGCGGTTAACATATGAGATAAAATCCGGTAAGTTGGAACTTAACTATGTAGGGTGCGATTGGATACCATTTCATTTTGGAAATTTTGAAAATGAGCGAAAATAGTGATGAGTATTTTGTTTGTTTTTGAAAGTGGAATGAATTTTTTTGGGAGTGTGAATGGATATGAGATGAAAATATAATGATTAAAGTTGATTTAATATTTTTTAAAAGTAAAATAATGATTGGTAGTTTAGAGTTATGTTAGTGGGAGAATAGTGAAATTTATAGAAAAATGTGTAATAATGGTTGGGGATTGAATGTTTTTTGAACAATGGTATGAAGTGATTGGTGGGAGAAAAAAATGAAAGAGAGTGAATTGTAATATTTTTGAAAAAAAATCAAGAAAATCTCAATATAAATCCCAAAGATAGAAAATCTGGAAGTGAAATTATATCCAAGCTCCATCTAATACTTTCTAATTTCTACCTTGTTCAGATTTTACTAAGTACTCCAAATAAAACTCAAATGACTATTAAATCCAAATGAAACTAGCATGGTAAGAATTTTCCTGGTTCAGATAGAGGACCTATTCTATACCGTGTCATTTAAATCTGAAGTGCTGGTGGTTTATTCTCCATGCTATGAAATAAGAATTTTTCATGATTAATGCAGAACAAAGTGGAAAGCTTGAATGCATATACGTAATCGCAAGAATAGGACCCCACTTCACAATTTGTGGCAGAGCTGAAAGTCCCGCCTCAATGAACGATATACCCCTTTGGAAATTCGAAAACCTACTCGAAACTATTCCCACAACAGATCTCAGTCTGGCGTTCTCCGGGCAGAAGGCCATACAGGTTGAAGAACAAGACCCACAAGTCGATCTAATCTTAGGTTCACCTGGCCCTGCATTGGTCGGAGAAAGCTTTATTTTGCCCGTCACAGTTGCTTCTAAAGGACACGCAGTGTATTCAGGCGAGTTAAAGATTAATCTAGTCGATACAAGAGGCGGTGGTCTTCTTAGTCCAAGAGAAGATGAAACCTTTTCGGCTGACAATCTCCACGTTGAGCTCGTTGACATAACTTGCAACGTGCCTAAAGAACAATCCGAAGCTCCTAATAATAACATTCAGAAAATCCAACCGTCCTTCGGATTGATTTCTGTTCCGTCTCTAGACGTCGGGGACTCATGGTCCTGCGAACTCAAGATTAAGTGGAATCGTCCTAAACCTATCATGCTTTACGTCTCGTTGGGTTACTATTCTCAGAACGGTGAACCTACTGTACAGAAAGTGCATGTACACAAAAGCCTGCAGATCGAAGGCAAAACCGCCGTTACAATCAGTCATCGTTACATGCTTCCGTTTCGGCAGGACCCTCTTCTGCTGTCGAAGATCAAGTCCGTACCTGAACCCGATCAGATACCATCACTAGCTTTAAATGAATTAACCATGATCGTGATTAGCGCCAAGAATTGTTCGGAGGTGCCCCTGAGATTGCTCTCCATATCTATCGATCCGGAAGAAGATAACGACTCGTGCAGCGTGCAGCCTCTGCACGAAGAATTTATAGAACCAGTCGTTCATGTCCCGGGAGAAGAGTTTAAGAAGGTTTTCACGGTCGTTCCTAACGTGAATAGCAGCAAGCTGAGAATCGGCACCGTCAGTCTGAGGTGGCAAAGGGATTCAAGAGAAACAGAGCAGTTTCAATCTCAGGTTACGAAACACAGACTTCCGGATGTGAACGTCGAGCTGCCGCCACTTGTCGTGAGTTTAGAATGCCCGCCTCACGCCGTTCTTGGGAATCCGTTTGTGTACTCTGTTAAGATTGATAATCACACGGCGTTGCTCCAGGAGATCAAGTGCTCGATATCTGATTCGCAGAGTTTCGTGTTGTCTGGGCCCCACAGCGATACGATATTTGTCCTGCCGAGCTCGGCGCATGTTCTCAGTTACATGCTCGTGCCACTGGGCTCAGGGTCTCTGCAGCTTCCGAGAGTGACTTTGACTTCGGTGAGATACTCTGCTAGTTTACAGCCCTCTACTGTGTCGTCTGTTATATTTGTTTACCCATCTGAGCCTCATTTTGAGGCAAATGATAGGTGAAGGACGAGAAAAGAGATGGTAAAAAGTTGATGATCGAATCATTAAATTGTCGGGGTCGGAGACCCCATCGACAAGATTGATATTGATTTTCAAATCCTTAAATTCTCGGGGGTCGGAGACCCCATTGACAAGATTGATATTGATTTTCAAATCCGACATACTGAGGACGAAACCCCATTGCATGTATCATTTTCTGTACAATTGCCTAAGTTCATCGTCTGCTTGCGAGGGGTGAAACAGTTTTAGAATTGAAGAAACATTCCATGTAAAACCATTTTTCTTTTTTTCAGAGAATATATGTTGATTTATTTAAATTATTTGAGAAGTTAGAATCTCAGCATAGGCAATGTGTAAACTGACTATATGCTTGTCATAGAAGTAATCTATGAAATGGACTTTTTTATATACACAGTTCAGAAATTGCTTGTGAAAAATGTTAAAGGGCTCGGTAGAAACACTGTTAAAAGTTCATTCAACAAAAGTGCAGAAAATAAAATTTAAAAATCATAAATTAATATTTCTTTAAAATGAGTTTTTGGAAAAGTGATTTTTTATTAAAAAGTCCATATTAAAATAACTACTAAACATGTAATTCTTTTTTTTTTTTCCTAAATGAACTTATTTGCCAAGAAATCCATTTTAAATGGATTTCCAAACAAGCAATATGAAAGATTAATTGGGTACCCAAACAAGCATTACGAGAAAAAATAGACCTTTTTTTTTTTTTTTTCTTGGTTTATCAGATGAAACTGGCATGTGTTATGGGTTCTTTTTGCTGTGTTGATTAATTTCACAATTCTAGCTTTACGCTCTTTAAGCATATTCTTTGTCATCTTTACGTGACTCGTAGTTATGGGTGCTAATTTGTGATGCCACTTGTATCGTCTTGTTCCAATTCGTTTAGCTTTTAAGTGTTGCAAAATGTTTAAAATATAATGGTCCAACTGCATCAAGTAATTCCAGTTAAATTGGTTTATCTAATACTCCTTCCGTTTTTTATAAATATCATTTTAGAATTTATATCTAAAATTAAGTAATATGTAAATTTAACTAATACACCTTTAATCAATTAATAATATTCTTAATTAAACTCTTTTACTTCTTTACTTATAATTCTCTTATTAAAAAAGACTACAGTGAATTCAATGTATCATGCCCCTCAACCCTTGCATTTACGGTTATAAATCTTTTAGTATAAAAAACTTAAAATTAATTTAATGGTCCCTATTAAGTGAATAATGGAACTACGAAGGTACCGTCCCTATTTTATTATCATAAATTTATTTTATGTCTTTAAATGAATAGAGATAAAATTAGAAAAAATAGGTAAAATATTATAAAATAACAATTAATTTAAAATAAATTTAACTTATAAAACGACACTAAACGAAGGATGATGCGCAGCCGCTGTTCAAGGCGAGAAAAATAAATTTACGAGCAAACATTAATATTGCCTTGGGCCTGTTATCTTAATGGAAATGACTACGGTATCTTCACGGTACCATACCCTCACCCCCTCCTGCATTTACAAGCGTTGATTTCTTTATATTAAAAATCTAAATTTATATTCTCATTCATCTGATGGTTCCTATTGATTGAGGAATGGTGCCGTGAAGGCACCATAGAAGTTCCCTATCTTAATAAAGACTGATAAACGGCACTGTTTGCTTTCCCTTTCATTAAATTGAGTTAATTAACTGGTGTGTTACCGTGTTTTGGATTTAAACGGGTACTCCCTCAATATTAATATTACAGTGCTTCACTCCACCTACTTTGAGTAATTTTTGTACAGTTAATTAATCATTATGGAGAAAAATAATATTTTAAATATATTAATAAAACTTAATTATTAATACCCGACAATTTATGAGAACACTCATAAAAAATAAATACTCATATCACCTTCAACTCTAAACACACGTCGAGAACATTGACCCCTCCCCCTCCCTTAATTTTGCCATGACCACCGCCTTACATCCGCCATGGTCGCCGCATCCTGAATCTGACATGGTCGTCGACTCCTAATACACAAACACAACAAACCAACACCGTAGGAACAAACCACATATGCCTGAATCAGGATTCTCGAAGTGCCCAGGCGGCATTCAATCCGTGTGTTCGAAAATCCAGACCCGAACGCCGTCTAAATTGTTATGAATCCAAATCCGAACACCTTTTTTATTATTATTATTTTTTTAGAATGTCAGTCGGCGACCACTCTCCTCCCTCCACCGGTAAATACAACATGATACGACACTAAAAATCCATACGTAATATATGAGGGTATTTATGAAAAACGACCTCATCTCTGGGAGGTGAGCGAGATGGTTTATAAAGTAGCGACCTGAAATATGCGGATGAGTTCTCATATAGGGTCGCGACCTCTTATACTTTTTGTGTGTTGGGCGCTGGTTGTTGAGCTCGGTTATGGGCTTAATAAATATCGGGCCCAAATGGGCTTATATGGATGGTCTATGGGGTCCCGACGGACTGTATGGAAAGAATAACAGGCACAGGCCTATTATGGTAATTCAAGTAAGAGATTTATTAATTATGAGAACTTAGCATACAGGAGAAATCATAATTCTAAGTCGGTTACAGTATTTATGAAATTGTGGTGGGAGAAGGGACCCTGGCTTGTGAAACATTTCTCTTGTCTTTATAAAAGGGGTGCATACCTCTTTATTTTCTACGTTATTGATTATTGCGATTTGGGCTCTCTAAATGATCTCTTGCTTTATCTAATTTAAGCATCGGAGGACCTTCACGGGTCTGATCACCGACTCGACTGAAGGTGCTGTTTTGCATGATAGGCGAGGTCGCTAGGAGGTTCGTGGAAGGCTTAGCAGGTCGCTGTGACGTTTTTGGAATCTATTTCAGGTCGCTGATCTCAGATTTGAGGTTAGTACCCCATATTCTTGGTAACCAATCTTTTTAGTTTTATCAAGTGGCGCCGTCTGTGGGAAAGAGGGACGTCGAGTCCTTGAGCGAAAGGCGTGAGAAGTTTCGCAAGCGAAGCATGAAGAATAGTAACATACTGCCCAGAACCCTATACTATGGTTCTGGATCGAACAAATCAAAGAAAAAGAACGGAAAGGCGCATGTCAATGATGGAGAACCAATAAAAGACGGATAAACGCCTTCTTAGGCGGAACCAGCAGTTCAAAGTTTGGGGAGCACACCGCCGCCCTCCCCAAAACGACTTGATGGAAAAGAACCGGCAGAAGATTTGGAGGCGAAGACACCGGAGGTTGTGGCGCAGAAAGTGATTCATATAGGAATGGAAGGAATTACCTAAAGATAAACCCTTTCAAATCAAAAAAGGGTTCTTAGATGGGCTTATGGATTTCGTGCCTCTGGAGAGACAAGAGGAATTGAACAAATATCTAGCGGGCGAGCTGGGTACCCTAAAAGAGAAGGTTGATGGACCGAATGGCGAGCAAGAAGAAAAGTCGATAACCAGGAAGACAAAACAAAGCGGAAGGTCTCTGTCTAGGAGATCTTCTCATGAAAGGAAAGGTCGAAGTAAGCGAAAATACGAGGATACTTCCAGTTCTACCTCGTCTACGTAAACATAAGCATAAGGGGAAAGGGGTGAAGATAAAGTGGATCCATTACAAGCGTAGAGATCGTCAGCATAATAGACATACCAGTGAGAGTGGAACACAAATCTCGGGTACGGATGGTGAATCTCGAGACAAGTCGCGTAAGAGTCGGAGCGGGTACCATGAAGGGAAGGATGAGAATGAAGTGGGGCCAGGGAATAAGGCGTTTCGAGAGATGCAAGAGGCCCTATTAAAACTACAAAAACGAGTGGAAGGAGAGAAGTTCGATGAGGATAAGGGGCATCCTTTTTCGGATGATATGTTGCGAGCTACGATGCCTAAAGGGTATAAGGCATTAGAGTTTCAATATCGTGGAATGGCGGATCCAATAGAGCATTTACACCTCTTTGAAAATGCGAGGATGTTGTATAGTTATACGGATGCTGTGGCGTGTCGAGCCTTTGTATCTACTTTGAGAGGAATTGCTCAAAACTGGTTCTACCAGTTACCGCGAGAAAAAATTACTAGCTTTCAGGTGTTGCGAGCTTCTTTTTATAAGCAATTTTCTAGTGTGAGGCAGAATGCGAAAACTGCACAGTCACTTTTTACTATGGTGCAGTGACCTGACGAAATGTTGAAGCAATATGTTAACAGGTTTACCAGTGCCACTTTGGAGGTACCCACAGCTACAGATGAGATGAAGGCAGGAGCTTTACATCAGGATTGAGGAGAGATGACTTACGCAAGTCTTTAGTAAAGAAGGAGACACGAACATATGATGAGGTTTTGGAGAGATGCCATAAGTACATATAGGTGGAAGAAGCTGAAGAGGAGCATCAGGTGCGTTTTAGTAGGGAGGTCGCAGGTGCAGGAGGCAGTATTTCTAGGAGAGAGATAAGGAGAAAACCTAGAAGGATAGTGCGCGGGCTCTTGACCCCGAGCCCTGCGGTTATGGAAAAGCCAGAGATAGACAAGAGGAATTGGAGGAACGAGGATTTCACAACATTGGCCTACCCACGGGATAAGGTATTTACTATCATGGAGCGCTTGGCACCCAACGATATGAAGTGGCCGGAAAATCGCACGCCAATCCCTACTCACCCCAAGTATGAATTCTTTTGTATTGTTCACAACAATTATGGGCATTCCACGGAGAGATGCAGGCATCTTAAGGAAGAAATCGAGAGACTCATCAAAGATGGGCACTTGAAGGAATTCATTTACAGGGACAAAGAGCCAAAGGAACCAGGGCGACCGTTGCCCCCGCCGCCACCAAGGGATCCGCCCCAGGATCAGGTTGCGAGACAACCACAACAGGAAAATCAGGGACGTAATAGCCCAAGAGAAAACAAAGGAAGGATAAACATGATCTCGGGCGGATCAACGAACGGAGATAGCAATAGTGCGCGAAAGAGGCATGCTAAGTCAGCTCGCCCAGAAATGTGGGAGGTTGCTAGTGTGAGTCGACGACCTCAGATGGTTGGCCCAGTCATCTCCTTTGGTCCTAATGAGCGACGCGGACTTCAAGAGGATCATAATGATGCATTGGTAATTGAAGCTGAGGTGGCGGGGTATGAGGTTGGCAGAATTTTTGTGGATAATGGGATCTCGGTAAATATCATATATACTGATTGTCTTGAGCATATGAAGTTGAAGACCAAGGTGCGACCTGTGAATACACCCATATATGCTTTTAATGGGGCACAAGTAGTTACTGAAGGAGAGCTAACGTTGGCAGTGGTATTGGGGAAGGACGAGTTACAAGCAAGAAAGAATTTGAAGTTTTTGATAGTCCGGGGGAGGTTGGCATATAATGCCATATTAGGTCGACCTGCCCTCAACGCATTCCAGGCGGTAACATCGACCTATCACATGAGTATCAAGTATCCGGTAGGAGATAGAGTAGGGGAAGTTGTCTCTGAACAATAGGTTGCGAGGTCGTATTACGAAATGACGATCAGGAAAGGGTTGATTGAGAATAAGCGCGAAAGGGATGACGCGCTTCTAGAAGGAGTACTCAGTGCGAAGAAGGTAAAGGAACGGGATAATTTTGACCACATGAGGAATTGATGAGAATTTCACTAGAGGAAGATCGCCCAGAGTACGCTACGAGGGTGGGGACCTTGATGGCTAAGACACTGAGGGACGAGCTTGTAAGGCTATTAAGGGAGTTTCGGGATGTTTTTGTTTTTGGGGATGGAGAGCTAACAGGGGTGTCTCCTGAGGTCGCGCAACATCATTTAAATGCGGACCCCAGAGGCGAGGTCAGTCAAGCAAAAGAGGAGGCATTTAGGGCCCGAACTGGATAAGGTAATCGAGAAAGAGGTGCAGAAATTATTAAAGGTCGGACACATTCGTGAAATTTAATTTCTTGAGTATTTATTTAACGTCATGATGGTGCCAAAGCCGGGGCAAAAGTGGAGAATGTGCGTGTAATTTCACGATCTGAATAAAGCCTGTCCAAAGGATCACTATCCTTTGCCACAAATTGATCAGTTAGTGGATTCGACTTCGGGGTGCGAGCTGCTGAGTATGATGGACGCTTTGCAGGGGTACCACCAAATACCTCTTGCAAAGGAGGATCAGCCCAAGGTGAGTTTTATTACTTCTACGGGGACTTATTGTTTCGTATCCATGCCCTTCGGTCTGAAGAACTCCGGAGCGACCTATCAGAGATTGGTGGATCGAATGTTCAAGGACCTACTGGGGTCCACTATGGAAGTCTACGTCGATGATATGTTGATCAAGAGCAAGAAAGCAGAATTCCATGTGGAGGATTTGAGGAAAACATTTATTATACTTAGGCAGTACGGGATGAAGCTTAATCCAAAGAAATGTGCGTTCGGTGTGCGGCCTGGAAAGTTTTTGGGTTATATGGTGACGGAAAGAGGAATTGAAGTTAATCCGGAGAAAGTGCGAGCTGTTTTGGAGATGCCACATCCCCGCACAGTACGCGATGTACAAGTACTTACAGGTCGTATTGCGGGCCTTAATCGTTTTGTTTCCAGGTCAGCGGAGAGGGGTGTCCCCTTTTTCAGGGCACTTCGGAAAGGGTCCAAGTTTGAATGGACGAAAGAAGCGGAAGATGCATTTGAGGAGTTGAAAAAGTACTTGGCTGGAATACCACCGTTGACTAAGCCAATGCCTGGAGAAGACCTGGTCTTATATATTTCAGTTGGAGAGGTTGCTGTGAGCTCGGTGCTAATCAGGGAGGAGGCCAACGCACAAAAGCCTATCTATTATATTAGCAGGATGTTGCGGGGTGCTGAGTTAAAATATTCCGAGCTGGAGAAAGGAGGCTTTACGTTGATTTGCACAACAAGGAAACTGCAGTCGTACTTTTTGAGCCACAGGGTGAAGGTGTGTACTAATTTAGCCCTAAAACAGGTCCTGAGTAACCCCAATTTATCGAGGAGATTGCTAAAGTGGGTAGTATAATTGAGCGAGTACGACGTGGTGTATGAACCAAGGGTAGATATCAAAGCGCAAGTGTTGGCGTTTTTTTTTTTTGCAGGAGATGGTACGCTCATCTGATGCGAGCTAGGAGGTAAAGGCATGGACATTGTACACTGATGGCTCAACTATGGTGTCGGGAGCAGGGCTGGGCATTGTGTTAACCAGCCCAGAAGGAGAAAATTTGGAGTTCGCGATCAAGTTGGGGTATAAAGCATCTAATAGTGAGGCTGAATATGAAGCTGTGTTACAGGGTATCAAAATGGCAGGTGATTTGGGAGCAAGAAAGTTATGGGCATACACGGACTCCCAATTGATAGCTCGTCAGTTTGACGGTTCTTTTGAAGCTAAGGAAGAACGAATGGTGGTATACTTGAAAAAATTATGAGAGGGAGTGGCGCGCTTTGAGGAGTTTAAACTGGAGCATTTGCCGCGAGCTAAAAACACTCGAGCTGATCAGCTCGCCCGGATAGCAGGTGCATTGGGGACTTGTGATACTCGAAAAATCACGTTGATGGAGTTAGAGCATAGTAGTGTGGAAAAAAGGAAGGAGATTATGGAACTCGAAATTAAGGACGATTGACGTACACCTATATGGGATGTTCTTGTTAGAGCAAAGGAGGGTGCAGAGAGATTGACAACAAAGGAGACTAAAACGGCAGGTCATTTTTGTGTGATAAATGAGGAATTATAAAAGAGGTCGCGCTTTGGACCTTTTCTGAAATGTCTAGCTAAGGAGCAAGGATTGGAGGTGTTAAAGGAGGTACATGAAGGGTATTGTGACGATCATGCAAAGGGAAAGGCGTTGGTTGGCATAGCATTGCGGGCTGGTTTCTTTTGGCCAGGGATGAAAGGTATGTCTAGCGACTTGGTGAGAACGTGTAAGAAGTGCCAGATGCATGCTCCGGTTATTCATATACCGGCTGAGGAGATGACGGTTATGAGCTCGTTGTGCTCGTTTGCACAATGGGAGATTGATATTGTGGGTCCTTTTCCAAAGACCCCGAGCAATAAAGAAAATCTGGTGGTGGCAATTGGTTATTTTACGAAGTGGGTGGAGGCCGAAGCGGTCTCAGGAATAAGCGAGCAGCATATGATGGATTTTATTTTTAACAATATATTTTGCAGGTTCGGTGTGCCACGAGTTTTGGTATCTGACAATGGAACCCAGTTCAATGGGCGGAAAATCCGGAATTGGTGTAAGGAGATGGGGATGAAGCAACGATTTGCTTCTGTGGCACATCCCCAAACTAATGGCAAGTGGAGGCTACTAACCGTATTATTGTGCAGGGTATCAAGTTACGATTGGAAAAGGCAGGAGGGCTTTGGGAATAAGAGCTCGTATTGGTCTTATGGGCTTATCGAATAACTCCCCGAACCTCCACGGGGGAGTTACCGTTCAGTCTGGTCTATGGGATGGATGCGGTTATTCCAGTGGAGATAGTGGGTGGATCGCAGCGCTTAACAACATTTAATGTGGAGGAAAACGAAAGGTTACCTCGGGAAGCGATTGAAACGATTGATGAAATACGAGATAAGGCTGCGGCTCGGGTCGAACATTACAAATAAAGGATACGAGTAGCTTTTAACAAGCGGGTCAAACATCGCTGCTTTCAGGTCGGCAATTTGGTATGGAGGTGGGCTGATGCATTGAGTATGACTAGGAAGATGGAACCAAATTAGGTCGGGCCGTTCAAAGTGGTAAAGGTATTACGAGGAGGGGCATATATACTTCAAGATGCAAGAGGAAAGGTTTTACCAAGAAGCTGGAATATGTGTCACTTAAAGAAATATTACGCCTAGAGGGCGGGTCGGTTGTGTTTTACTCTTCGGGGCGGTTATGGTGTTTTACCCTTCGGGGCGGACTGATTATGTTTTACCCTGCGGGGCGGTGGTAATGTACCCTTTGGGGTGGATATCTTTTTCAATACATACATAAAATTTTGCG
This sequence comes from Phtheirospermum japonicum, assembly GCA_014905375.1. Taxonomy (NCBI): domain Eukaryota; kingdom Viridiplantae; phylum Streptophyta; class Magnoliopsida; order Lamiales; family Orobanchaceae; genus Phtheirospermum; species Phtheirospermum japonicum. The sequence continues at coordinate 41,373 of BMAC01001445.1, forward strand.
AACTATTTTCATAGTTTTTAAATATGGTTAAGGGGTGTGATTGTTGTGCTACATGTTTGAAAGTGATATGTTTGACTTACATATCTGTATCGAGCTGTTGTATCATGAATGGTTATGTCTTTGCGAACTAATAGGTTTAATCTCTATCTGCGGGCTTACTCTAGCCTCATTGGATTGTTTGTGATTTGTGGGGATTATTTTTCTTGCAACTGATGGTTTTATGGGGTGTGAAGTATGAATTCGCGCGACCTATACCAACTTATGGGTTTGCTCTATATATGGTTTGGTTTTTTACATGGTTTATGTGTGGATTTTACATGGTGTAATTTACGAGGGCTACGACGAGATGAAGGATGTTGATCGATTCTAAGAAGTTTAATGTGACTACCAAGAGAGATCATTTCCCTCCCACGTTTGTCGATCAAAGGATGAACAAGCTAGTCGGCCATTATTCCTTTCGTTTCTTTGACGAGTTTTCGGGGCACTTCAAAACCACCATTCCACCCGAAAACTGAGCCGAGACGAGTTTCAATTTCCCACTTGGAACATTTGCTTTTTGGCGGATCCTATTTGAGTTATGCAATGCGCTAAGAGTGTTCCAAAGAGCGGACCCTCCCGAAAAGGAGGAGATTGTTTTGGTGGACCCTCCCGTTATCTTCCTACCTTGATCAAAAAGGGAGTTCGTCAATCTAGTGACGTAAAACAAGCGCTTCTTGTGAGGCAACCCAAGTTCTTCTCATTTATTTCTTTTATCTTCTTTCTTCCTTTCTTTCTTTCTTCTTAAAATGAAAATCCAAAACATTTGAAAAATTGAAAAAAAACTAAAAAAAATATTTTCGAGTTGTCTTTTGGTTCTTTATGGTCTTTAGTTTCGTTTTGTTTCGATTTATGTAAATATTTTCTTATGTTCTTTATTTTGTTTGGTTTCCTTTTATAGGGTTTCATTTTTCGACTTCAACCTTGGGCGATTGGATAAGTTGGTAGCGTTCGTGGAGCCGAAAGATACTAGCCATGCTCGATTTTTGCTTGGATTGCTTGATTCTTAAGTGGACCCCACCGAGCTCAACTCAAATTTGCTCGGTTAAGAAAGCTTCTATTCACCCTCCTTTTACCTGATTTTCAGTAAAATGCGATAAGGGTATTGCATGGTTTTAAGTGTGGAGTGGGTAGGTGGTTAGGGTCCAGGTTTTTACCAAGCATGTTTTGTCTTTCTTAACTCGAGCCTTGGCGAAGTGACGCATTCTTGGCGAAGTGACACTTACTATTTGCGCAATTATATGGTTGAGTCAATTTTTGTGTCTCTTGAGTCGTTATTACATTGTTGAACAACTCCACATGCTTGGAAGTTTGAATAGTTTACTTGTCGGGTTTTTTCATGTTTATGGCCTCTTGTGTGAGGGGTTGAATTTTGTGCTTCGTCCAAACCCGCTTTTATATATATAATCAATATTTTCTCATGAAAAGATTGCAAAGCTCTAAAATCTCTTTTGACTTTGTTCCCAGATTCGGTGCAAACTAGTGAGTAGCCTTGTGTGATCTATCGGTTTGCTTGCATTTTTATGGAAATTGCATTGAGGGGGTTTGATTTTTCTCGTACATGATTGAATTTGGAAATGAAATCGAGGCACATATATCACCCTTATTCCGGCCATATCCATATATATAAGCTACTTAAAAATCCCAAATGAGACTCCTTGAGCCTATGTCCCGTTTCTTGTTAACCGAGCTCGATTTTAGCTCTTATATTTTCATAATTTGTGAGGTAAGAGTGTATGATTAGTTGACGAGAAATGTGAGGGAAACTGATTGTGGGTTTTGGGGTTTGAGTTGCTTATACACAAAACCGAGCTTGCCGAGAGCGCCTGCCAAGAGCCGCGCGCGGTCGATGCCGAAGGCCTTTCCGGTGTCGATTGGCGCAGTATCAACGTAACTCTCTGTTGGCGTTGATC
>BMAC01001445.1:44300-82177 GCA_014905375.1 Phtheirospermum japonicum
AAAAAAAAAAAAAGAATACTCCAACACAAATCACGAAAAGTGATAAAGCGTGCGTTCAAGTAAAAAGCCTAATTTAAAGGCTAAGTTTAGCGTCGATACTGCCGAGCGTCGACCGACACCCCACGCGCGTCACTGTCGAGACAAGCCGAGACCACCCGGCCACGTCCGCACATCCTGCCGACAACTTCCGACAGCGCCGAGCCAACTGCGCCCTTGCCCGGGCCAATTCGACCCAAATGGTCTTATATGACCATTTTGGGTCAAATTTGGTCAAATATAGGAAGTCCAAGCTTACAAGTGATAATTGACCAATTTACCCCTAATTACCTTGTATAAATAGACCTATCTCTCATTTTGTAAAAAAAAAAAACACCTCCTCCCAACCCAAGCTTGGGTTTGGGATTATTTTCTCTCTCTAGATTTAATTTCAAGCTTTTCCTTGGGTTTTTAAGCTCAAGAAGGATTCAAGTATTCCCTTGGATCTTTAATTCCTTGCAATTTCAATCAAACTTTTGGATTCTCTCTTTAGTTTTAGTAAGCTTTCTTTTAATTTCATGCTTTGTTCTTCATTTGTTTTATGCATTTTGCCTTAGGTATTAGAATTTGTGCTTGATCTTGTGAATCATCTATGGAATCTAGTTGAGTGACACATCTAGATCATAGATCGAGGCCTAGATCGTTTAATTTCACGCAATTTCACATGTTTCATGCATTTTCTTCATTTTTATGCCTTTTGTCTTATCACCTTGGATTCATGTTAGATCTTAAGAATTGGCTATGGAATCTATATGAGTGACACATCTAGATTATAGATCGGGTCTTGGATAGTCTTGATTTTGAGTTTTTCACATGCTTTATTTGCAATTTAATTTTCATGCTTTGTTTCATGCTTAATCCTAGATCGATGTTTTGTTGCTTGTTGTCTTTCATAAAGTTTAGAACTTTCCCATCAATCTTCATTGCTTTATCCATTCATGCTTTCAATTCATTTTAATTTTTATTATTCAAGTTTTTATATTCATGCAAGCTTAGTTGTACCTTGTGCATGCATGCTTGTACTTGGTGAAACATGCTTGTTTTTGCTTGTTTTCATTATTTGCTTGCATTTTCATTGAAGGCATACGACCGAGGCATCCGACTAACTTGAAATTTCATTTCCTAGTTTAGTTTAGTTAGTTTACTTGTTTATTTTCATTTTATTTTCGTTTTTCAAGCTACAAACACTTTGACTCTTACAATCGAATCGATTTCCAATAATACCAATCCATGAACCCGTTGATACTTTAAACACCACTAAAACTCTTCTAACAAAATGGCTTAAAAGTTGAAAGGACGAGAGGGTTTTTCGATCGGCAGGAAAAGTTGGTAGGGTTTATTGTGGGCCTTTCATTTTTGGCCCACATGATTAAAACATATTACGAGGAAATGGGCTAGCGACGCGTGTCCGACACTTTTCAGAACGCATTTAATGTTCTTAAATAGGCGGTGATTGCTAATGGTTTTGCGATTTTACCAAGAGGCATGACGATTTGACTTCTGGGGTTAGTTCATGATTACATTCAACTTGGTTTCCTACCTCAACCAAGTAGAATGTGAGGGACTAGCTGATACGATATTAAATACTCACGTCGGCGAACATGCAGGTATTATACAGATTTAGTGAGCGACCTCCTTCTCTAGAAGGTGCAATCCTTCTGGGAGGTGGGCGATCTGTTTTTGGGGCTGCGACCTCTCGTATAAGAGTGGTGATCTCTTGTGTGATATAGCAAGCTCTTATGAAATAAATTGTACAATGGCAGCTCGATACTGAGTGGTAGCTCGGTATGGTGAGCTGGGCTTCATGGTTTTGGGCCCTGTTGGGCTAATATGGGTCATGGTATGGGGTCCCGACAGACTAAGATTATGGACATGGTTATTGGCCCATGGTTATTATGGTAATTTAGCGAGAGTTCTCATATCTATGGAAAGTTAGCATACAGGAGGAATTCTAATTTTGAGTCGGTCGATGTTTATGGAATTATAGTTCTAATTGGAGATGGGAACCCTAGATTGGGAACACATCTCTCATCTGTATAAGAGGACTCAGGCCTCATTCTTTTTTCTCTAAGTTGATCTTATCCTACGTTTAAGCTCTCGCATAACTCTCTCAAACACTATCTGACTTAAGTATCGGAGGGCCTACGTCGGGGTTGTCCACCGCCTGGCTTGGATTTTGTTTTGAAGGATCTATCAAGTCGCCATGAGATCATTGGAGATCTATCAGATCGATGCTTGCGTATCTAAGGTTGATCAGGTCGCTGATCACGTATTTCAGGTCAGCACTTTCTTTTCTTGGTGAACCAATCTTTTTGGTTGCACCAGAATTATATATTTTGGACTTATTTATTTTGTGTTAGTTAGAATAGTTTGTATATTATTTCTTTAAGGATGAGTTCAAAGCTGAATATTTTATTTTATTTATTTATTATTATTATTTATTTATTTTTTGTGCTTGCTAGTGTTTTTAAGGTTGAGTTGAATGGCTGAATATTTATACTTAATCATATCTTCTGGACTTGTTTGTTGTGTTTTTATGCTTGTTAGTTTAGTTTTTTTTACCACTATTGATAGCTAATAGAAGACTGAATTCACATATCAAAAAGAAGAAGCAAAGTAGAATGAACTCGTATTCTCACATTAAAATTGAAATTTGACAGTCAATTAGGGTGTTTAAATAGTTTGATTAAATGAGCTTATTGATGATTAGTTCATTTTGTTTTTTGTTTTCTTTCAACAGTGCATATGTATAGCACCATGATGTGTGAATCGAACTTTTTGCACTTACCTTTTATTTTAGAAAAGATCATTCGCAAGAGAACAGAGCAATTATAAGTGGAAAGCTTGACTCAAGTCGAATCTCTCGAGGAAGACTAATCGAAAGTAATTTTTGTGTTTGATTCACGAATGAAAAAATAACAAAAAGCTATTCTAAACACGTGATCATATTTTGGTTTTTGAAATCCTAATATCTAAGACGTTAATTTAAATAAATAGAAATGAAATCAGGAACTTTGAAAATATTAATAAAATGGGGGTCTAGGGCTCTAGAATCGTCTCCATGATCAGTTGTCATTTGATCGAATACTTAATCTACCAGTTAGAGTTGTCAATACCAAATTTTAAATGAAGTACCCAACAACTCCAATTGATGGTTCTAAAATCATCTAAGCACTAGACCCATGTATTCTAAACAACAATCATCAAGAAATGCAACAATTTAAAATTAACCCAATCATGAACATTATTAAAGAACAAAAGCTTGAAAGAAGACTGTTTCACCCAAAAATATGACAACGCTTGAACCTTGCGCTTTTCCCGACCTGCACACACAAACACGTCAGAAAAGGACCACAGGGGGTTTTTCGGTGGAAACCTCTCCGATACTTAAGTCAGAAAGCGTATAGAGTGTTTCTGGTGAACAAAGCAAGGAATACACAAAGAATGACATGCCTTTCTCAGCCTTGGGGCTGAGATATTTATAGTTTTCCTCAGTGGGGACCCCTTCCGGGATCTCGAAAACAAAGGCCACAAATCAGGGTCCGTTAAGCAACAAATCCTGACAGGTGGTTCTCCTTGCCCCCTCAGTGGAGGTCAGGATGCCAGGTCTGCCCTGATCCTGCTCTCCCTTTCTATTCCAGGTCAGGACATCAAGCCTGCCTTGATGCCATTCTCTAAGGGTTATTTCATAGGAAATCCCTACCAGCTCAGGATAATTCCTGAGCCTTGGTAATCCTATCTTCAACATCTGCTCTGTCTCTAAGGAATCCAGGTCATACCTTGCCTAGGACTGAGCCAGCCTGATTTCCTTTCTTTTCCCTGGATTATCTCAAATCAGATCTACCCAAATCCGGGTCTGACCTATTTATGTCACATCAACTCCTCCCCCCGAAATAGTTGGGGTAGAGCTGCAGAACTCCACAACCTTTTGAAATAAATGTGATCCCACATTTATTTTATTTCTCGTACTCGCACGAATCCCTAAAAATCTGCCTGGTGACCAGGCTTAATTATTGGCATTAGTAGTGTCCGCCCATATTCCCAAATGGTTACCATACCCACACGTCTTTCCAAGTACTGACAGGTCAGCGGTGTGTGACCTACCCTAGGACGGTTGGCGTTCCAGCTCACCACCTAGGGTACTGTTCACCCGCCAGCATTAAATGCGGGGATCCCATCAAATCCCACTTTTCCTCGATTTTCATTTTTTGAATTTATCCCCTTGCCTTTTATTCCCGCTGGACTCTCATTCTCTCTCACTTTCATATTTTCGCTTTTGCAAAAATTCTCGAGTTTTCTTCTTTTCTCTCTAATACTCCGGCGAACTTTCCGATTCAGTTTTTCCGGCCACCCTCGTAAACCAGGTACCTTCCTTAGTCTTTACTCTTTTAATTTATGATAATGTCATCATTCGTTCCTCTCCCCGATGTTCCTCCGATTACTTCTCCCTCTCCGGTAGTGAGAGCCAACTCTTCCTCGCCGTCTGCCGCTCCAGAGGCGGCGGTAATTTCTTCGTCCTTGCCATCTGTCGCTTCAGAGGCGGCGATGGTTTCTTCATCTTCTCCATTTTCCGTTCCAGAGGCAGCGGTGGTTTCTTCATCTTCGCCGTCTGCCGCTCCAGAGGTGACGACGGTTTCTTCATCTTCGCCGTCCGCCGCTCCAGTGGCGGCGGCGGTTTCTTCATCCTCACCGTCTATCGCTCCAGAGGCGGCGGCGATTTCTTCATCTTCGTCGTCTACCGCTCCAGAGGCGGCGGCGACCACTTCCTCATCATCTGGACTAGAATACCCTCCGCCTATTCCAGATCATCCAAAGGTCACCTCCATCCTCAATGACAGATCCATTGAGGAATTCCACCATAAATACAAGTTCCCTGAACAGCTCGATCCTCTTAGCCCTCCGGCGGGCATCCTGGCATGCCAAGCGCCGGCTGGCTGGTTGACTTTCTACGTCGACCAGTTTCAGGCGGGCTTGCGCCTCCCGGTAAACCCTCTGATGCTAGAAATCGCCACTATGTACAAAATCCCCATCTTCCAGTTCACCCCCAATTCATTCAGGATCATGGTATGTTATAATCTGGCCATGCGTTATGCTGGTCTGGATCCTACAGCTCATACCTTCTTTCAGCTTTTTCAAGCGAAGAGCTCTCACCCAGGCTGCTTCTATCTTTCTGCCAGACCTGACGTCCACTTCTTCCATAAACTCCCTTCTTCCAATAAGGCCTGGAGGAAGAAATTTTTCTTTGTTTATTGTAATCGTGACTGGGGTTTCAACCCTAAACCCATCGACAAGATGCCCTCCTACCAACACTTATCCACCACAGACAGGTCTTCTCATTTGCAAAAAACCATTTCCATCCTTAATGGGAATCCCCTCCATGTCACTGAACTCCTCCTTCCCTTTGTTTTGGACTTTTTCAACGAACGACTAGAAACGGGTCCTCTAACCCGAGAAATTGGTATATTTTCTTTTATCCTGGTCAGTCTCTCTGCACTTTATTTTTCACAGGTCTTAACTTTCTTCCTTTCCTCTTATCAGAAAGGATCATGCACCAGATGATTGCTGCCGCCATAGAGGAGGCCCCGGAAACAACCGCCCAAGAAGTGGGTCCTTCGCCATCCGTCCCGGCCCAAAGTTCTGTCCCTTCCCAGGCACGGGGCCTCAGCTCTTCTCAAGCTCCAGGCTCCAGCTCTTCGTAACTGCCACCTCGCGCCAGAGCTGCTAGGAGCCCTTCCTCCGAATCAGAAGAGGATGTTTTTCCTCTGGCCAAGAGGCCACGTGTAGCTCAAGGCAGTCGAGCTCTAAAAACCTCTTCTCTAATCACTCGCAGCGCTCTTCCTCCCATTAACTCAGTCATCAACTGCTCAGGAGAAGTGGCCGTCTAATACATGCGCCGACAAATGCTACCCGCAGATCAGCCAGACCTGGAGAAGATGTCTGATCGCGAGCTCCTGGAGTCTTGGTGTCAAGACGAAGCGCGAGTAAATTTTCCTTCCTTTTACTTCCATCTTACATTACTTATCTAAGTATTAACCCTTTTCCTCGTAATCAGGCTCTCTCCAAGAAGGCTCTCTTGGCTACTCGAGATACCAGATCTATGGTCCAGTTTGATGTGATCAAGGAGAACAAGGAGCTGGTCGTGAAAGCGGATCGCTTCAAAGTTCTAGCCAGAGATCGAGGGGTTGATCTGAAGAAACAAGGGGAAGAGCTGCAGGGGCTGAAGGATAAGCTCAAGAAGACGAAAGTGGAGCTTGCCGAGGTGAGGAAGGCTCAAGCGAAGATGATGGAGACTGCGTGCTCCGAGGCAAGGGATGAGGCCCTGGCAGAAGCTAGAAGCCTTGCTGACGAGGTTTTGGTGAAAGCCAGAGAAGGGTTTGAGACCGAGTACTTAAACTCCGAGAAGGGCCTAAGGTTTGTCCAATTTGCTCGGGAGGAAACTCGCACAGCCTTCCTGGGTCCAAAGAGCTCTACTCGCTGCTCGTCCCAGAGGCCATACGCTTCTATCACTTTGCTCTGGACGAGCAAGCGAAGTGGGCCTCAAGCAACCCAGGGGTTCCTTTTAATCGAGCTATCTCCTTGAAAACTTCTCCAAAGCCCACCTCGTTTGCCTATGCTCCAGAGCAAGATCATTTGCACACTGCCGGAGCAGCTGAGTTCGCTGAGCATGTCCTCTCCAAACTCCGTTCCCCTACACCTGAGCAGTCTCAGCCAGACCGGGCTCTTGCTTTGGTCGCTCCTGACTCTTCTCCCTCCCCAACCTTCGCAGGTCTGGGTGAGCTTCCTGGCGGGGCTTCTCCGGGTGCCTTAGCCGAAGATGCGGTGAGCAGCTGGCGACCGAGCTGGATGCTGAGCCTTAGTTTTTTAGGGCCTCTTATGCTCTTTTCTGATCAGACCTGATGTTTTGCCTGTGTGGCTGGTCTGTTTTTTGTCTTTTTCCTGAATTTTTACTGTATGACTTTTTAATTAATAATAACACACTTTTTTCTCCTGTAATGTCTCTTAGAATTCTAGGGTTTCCTGGTTCTTCGGAAACCCTAGTACTTTTTATTCCTTGGCACGTGCCTCTGTTTTCTTTATATACGTGCATGTATGATTCATTTTCTTTCAATTCTCTAAAATGGCTTCTTCTTCTTCCCTTCTTGAAGAACTCGATTTTGTGAAACGAAAGAACATCTCTATGTTCGTTGAAAATTTCAAGCTTTTTGATAAGCTGACTGTGCTCCGAGAGAAGATCAGCTATCTATACCGCCTCCTGGAGAGGAAAAGGAAGAAAAAACGCCACTATAAGCGAGAGTGGGCCGAGCTGCGGCAACTGAATCATCAGTTGTAGGAAGAGAAGGCCGACTTGACGGAGTCGGTGAACTGGTTGACCATTGCCGCCGGCGAAGCTCATGCCATATCTGAGCGAGCTGACAAGTATCTCCAGCGGTACCACGAAACTGAGCGTGAGCTGTGGCGTGTCCGCCGTGTTTTGGCTGCTGATAGGAGGGCTTCTTCTTCGCATGGCGAAGCATCTCCATGATTTTGTTTAATTTTTTGTTCTTATGTTTATTTCCTGCATTGTTAATCAATTCGCCAGCCTGTAGAAGGCGTATGAAATTTCTTTTTGTATTGCCAGAATGTTATGATAAATGCAAGAGTATTTTCGCTGAAAATTTTCAATTTCTTGTTTTTTTCCATCAAATCTAGCGAAGTAAGGTTTTTCAAGTTTTTTTAGCCAATCCAGGCTTTTGAACTTACCTTCAGATTTGGAGAATTAGGGCATTCGCCTTTGGCCAGATCTGTATTGACTCAAGTCGAGCATCTCAAGCACAACTTCCTTAAGCCACTCCTGACTTAAATTTTAACAGCCAGATCAGGCATTTCACAAATATCCAGATTTAGCCAATATTGGCTTAAACTGACAATCAGGTCAGGAAAATAGGGCATCCGCCCTTAGCCAATCCTGGCTTAAATGGTCAATTAGGTCAGGAAATATCATGGGCATCCGCCCATCTAGCCAATCCTGGCTTAAATTGACAATCAGGTCAGGAAATATCATGGGCATCCGCCCATTTAGCCAATCCTGGCTTAAACTGACAATCAGGTCAGAAAAATGGGGCATCCGCCCTTAGCCAATCCTAGCTTAAACTGACAACCAGGTTAGGAAAATGGGGCATCCGCTCTTAGCCAATCCTGGCTTAAACTGACAATCAGGTCAGGAAATATCATGGGCATCCGCCCATTTAGCCAATCCTGGCTTTTAAAAAGAATGCACTAACTGGTGGAGGACAAAGGTAAACCTGCATTATCATTATACCAATAAACATTGTGAAATTACAATTATACATAAAATTTTCGTAAGTTTGCAATATTCCACGCGCGAGGAATTTCAGTCCCGTCCATCTCTTCAAGTTTGTAAGCGCCGCCAGATAAGACCTGTATGACCCGAAATGGTCCTTGCCATGTAGCATCTAGCTTACCTTTTGCCTTACCTAAATCGTTCCCGCGTAGGACTAAATCACCCACCTGGAAGTACCTTTTAACCACAGACCTTTCATAGGTCGCTTTAATTCTTCCTCTGATGTGTGCTGTCCTGACGATAGCTCTTTCCCTCTTTTCCTCCACCAAGTCCAGAGCATCCTGAATTAATAGCTCAATCTTCTCCTCAACAAGGTTCTGGACTCGGTGAGTTTCCATACTAATCTCGGCGGGGACCACAAAATCCATGCCATAAACTAGACTCAATGGTGTTTCCCCTGTACTCTCCTTAGGATTAGTCCTGTACGCCCATAGAGTTGAACTGAGCTCGTCGACCCATCTGCCTCCAGCCTTCTCCAGTCGTGCTTTAATTCCTTGTACAAGTATTCGGTTGGTCACCTCAACTTGACCATTGGCCTGTGGATGGTAGACAGATGTGAAGTGCTGATCAATCTTCATTTTCACACACCAGGCCTTAATTCTGGCACCCATGAACTGGGTGCCATTGTCTGAGACCAAAATCCTAGGGATACCAAATCGACATACAACGTTTTTCCACAAAAATCTCATCACCGCATACTCCGTGATTTTTGCTAAGGCTTCAACCTCCACCCATTTACTGAAATAATAAATGGCCACTATTAAGAACTTCTTTTTGGCAGGGGCCATGGGGAAAGGTCCAACCAGGTCGATCCCCCATTTGGAAAATAGACAGGGAGAGCTCATCGTCAGAGCTCTTCCGCAGGCTGTGTATTAAGGGCGAGTTCTTTTGACATTTATCACAAGTCCTCACAAAATCCTCCGCTTCTTTTCTTAGCTGGGACCAAAAGTATCCCGCTCTCAGGACCTTACTCGACAGGGCTCTAGCACCCATGTGATTGCCACAACACCCTTCGTGGACTTCTCTAAGAACATGAGTGCCCTCTTCCGAGCCTAGACATCGTAGAAGGGGCTGTCCATATCCTCTCCGAAAGAGCTCTCCTTTAATTAAGCAAAATCGAGCAGACCTGGTCTTCACCTTCACTGCTTCTTTCTTGTCTTTCGGCAGATCTCCCTTCTCTAGATATGTTTTGATAGGGTGTTGCCAGTCCTTTCTAACTTCCTCTAGGGCGTGTATCTCCTCTTACCCAAACTCTTGGTATGCCATCAACAGGGTGATCATCCTTTCTCGGTAGTCTGTTGCTGAACTAGCTACTTTGGCTAGGTAATCGACACATCTATTTTCTTCCCTAGGGATTTGATGGATTATCAATGAGCTCATGCCATTCTCCAACTCCCGAAATTGGGTCAAGTATTTTTGCAGATGTTCCTCTCTGGTTTCAAATTCCCCATTTATTTGTTTGCATATCAACTGCGAGTCTACCCTAGCACACACCCGATCTGCGCCTAGGTCTTTTACCATCCGCACTCCTCGCAACAAGACCTCATACTCTGCGGCATTATTGGAGAGAGGATAATTCATGCGGATAGCGTATTCCGTAGTGGTTCTTTCTGGGTATATCAGCACAACTGCTGCACCACAACCGAGGTTGCTAACAGAGCCATCGGTGTAGATCGTCCATTCTTTCGCCTCTTCGGAAGGGCAGGTCATTTCTTGCATGAAGTCGACTAGTGCCTGAGCTTTAATTGCCGTTCGCGTCTCGAAATTGATGTCGAACTCACTGGGTTCGATTATCCACTTCACTAGGCGTCCCGAGGCCTCTGGTTTGTCCATGATTGTCTTCAAAGGTAGATTAGTTCTGACCATAATGCTGTGTGAAAGAAAATAAGGGCGTAGCTTACGGGCGGTTCCGACTAGATCAAGCATGGCTCGCTTCAATTCTACATAACGCAGTTCTGCCTCATGCAAGACCTTGCTCCAGTAGTAAACCAGTTTTTGCGCTTTTCATTCCTCCCTGATAAGGACCGTGCTAACCGCTTGCTTCCCCATGGACAAATATAAGATCAAAGGCTCCCCCTGAACAGGTTTTGTAAGAAAGGACATGTTGGCCAGATACTCCTTCAACTTTTGAAATGCATCTTGGCATTTGTCATCCCATTGGAACCGAGCTCTTTTCCGTAAAGCTTGAAAAAATGGTAGGCTCTTCTCAGCCGAACGTGAGACAAACCTACTCAAGGCCGCTATTCGCCCAGCCGAGAATTTCATTTCTTTAACATTTCTCGGAGGCTTCATATCTATAATTGCCCGAACCTTTTCAGGATTAGCTTCAATACCCTTCTCTGTCACCATGTAGCCCAGGAATTTTCCAGCTCTTACCCCGAACATGCATTTCTTGGGGTTGAGCTTCATTCTGTACCTTCTCAGAGTATCGAAGGTCTCTTTTAGGTCCCCCACGTATGAAGTCGCTTTCACACTTTTCACCATCATATCGTCCACGTAGACCTCCATATTCCTCCCAAGTTGACTTTTGAACATTTTGTCCACCAACCGCTGGTACATGGATCCCGCATTCTTAAGTCCAAACGGCATGACCACATAGCAATATGTCCCTTTTGGGGTTATAAAGCTAACACGCTTTTGGTCTTCCTTGGCCAATCAGATTTGGTGATAGCCCTACGAGGCATCCATCATACTTAGGAGCTCACAACCCGAAGTGCAATCGACCAGCTGGTCTATCCTCGGCAATGGATAGTGGTCCTTGGGGCAAGCTTTGTTAAGGTCATGAAATTCTATGCACATCCGCCAATATTCCTCTGTCTTGGGCACTAAAACTGCATTGGAGAGCCATTTTGGAAATTGTATTTCCTGAACGTGCCCAGCTTTCAAGAGCTTATCCACCTCTGCCTCAATAATAGCCTCCTTCTCTGGCCCAAAATTGCGTTTCTTCTGTTTGACTGGCTTTATTGCCGGGCTAATGTTGAGACGATGTTCAGCCACTTCTGGATCAATCCCGACCAGATCTTGGGGATACCAAGCAAATACATCCGCACTATCTCGTAACAAAGCCACCAAACTTGTCAAAACTTCAGGGCTGAGGGTTGTCCCAACACGGAGGACTCGACTGTCATCCCTTGGACTACCTCCACGGTCATTAAGTTCTCTTCTCTCTCATTCAATTTAGGTCTGTCCTCCGTTCGAGCCTTCTTGGCCTGTGTTTCCTCTTCACTTCGCCTAACGCTCTCTAAGTATGTCTGCCGCGATGCATACTGATCTCCTCTGGCTTCACCTACTTCATCATGAGCGGAAGATTTCAATTTCATATGGTAGATCGAGACCACTGCTTGAGACTTGCTCAAAGAAGGTCTTCCCATCATCACATTATAAGAGGAGGCTGCGTCTACCACCAAGAACCGGACTGTCCTAGTCTGTCTAAATGGCTCGTCCCCCAGTGTAACCAAAAGGTTAAATGCTCCAAGGGGTTTCAACGCACCTCCTTCAAATCCTACCAACTATGTCGTGACCTCTTACAACTCCACATCCAGGTTCATCTTCTTGAAGCAGTCGTAGAACATGATGTCCGCCGAGCTCCATGTGTCCACAAAGATTCGTCGGATAATTGGCTATGGTAGCCGTAATGACCAGGGCATCCATATGAGGAGCTAGGATCCCATCCTCATCCTCTGATCCAAAGCAAACATTTGGACTCGGCTCCATGAGGAGCCAGGATCCCATCCTCATCCTCTGATCCAAAGCAAACATTTGGACTCGGCGCCACCTGTCTAATTTCTTTTCCCTTTCTTGTCAAATCCTTTGCAGCGCGCACATAACTGTTTTGGGTTCGTCTGGAGTGCTCATCCCACTCGCCCCCTGTGATCATCTGAATCTCAACCCGTATGACCTGGGCCTGTTCATTTCTTCCCCCCCCCCCCCATTTCGCCTACTATCCTGCTCATTCTTACTCTATTGGGGTCGATCATTACTGCGGTAGCCAGACCTGGACTCTTCCCTTCTCATCCGTATGTACTCCTTAAGGTGCCCAGCCTGCACTATCCTCTCCAACTCGTCCTTAAGATGGGTACATTGGTCCGTATCGTGGCCGTACTCATTGTGATACCTACAAAATTGGTCAGACCTTTCTTTCCTAGGCTTCTGCGAATAAGTCTTAGGCCACTTGAGGTCCGAATGCCTCTCTATTACCTGCAAGATTTCCCCCTGCGGAGTCGCTAGGGGCGTATACTTGTCGAAGCGAGGTTTTCCACCAGACAGGTCTGGCCTGGATCTTTTTACTGGTGCTCTCTCCTCTCTATCATATCTCTCTCTCTTCTTCTCTCCTTCCTCCTTGATTTTCAGGGCCTCCTCCAGATGAATATACTTTTCTACCCTTTCTAAGAGTTCTCCAAATTTCAGCGCTGGCTTTACAACCAACGACTGGAAAAACTCTCCTCTCCTGAGGCCTTGCGCTAGCGCGTTCACTAAAAGCTCCTCGGATGCAGAAGGCACCTCAAGCTTTGCATTGGTAAACCGATTGATATAAGCACGCAGGCTCTCGTTCTCTTTTTGCTTCAAATTAAACAGCTCGAGTGGCATCTTCTGGTATTTTCTGCAGCTAGTGAACTGAAGGCCGAGCTGAACTCATCAAAGTTGCTGATAGAGCATGGTGGCAGCTGACTAAACCAGAGCTGGGCTAACTTAGTGAAAGTCATGGGGAAGATCCGACACATGACTGCATCCGAGAACTTGTGCACTGTTGCTGCAATTTCGAAGCGGTTGAGGTGATCCCACGGATCTATTGTTCCGCTATACTCAAAGCCCAAAGATCTATAGGAAGTCGACACGTCATCGCGCATGACCTCCTCAGTGAACTCCCTATTCGCGTCGGCACCATATCGGTACTCGCCATTTTCCTTTTGAACTCCCTCACCTCTTTCTGCAGGCTCTGCATCTGCTCGACAAGGCCTGGGTTAGCCTGACTCGATGTTTCACTATCGGAGGTAGAGAAGTGTTCTTCCCTATCTTGGAGGAGGGTCCGGTCTGTGCGCTGATTGCGTAACAGTTCCGTTTCCGCTAGCGGAGCTGTCCGATCTGGCCGTGCGCCAGGCGGCGGCGTTGAGATCTCCGCGAATTTCTTCTCCACAGCCACTTCCACGGCTTTGCCGATAAGCTCAGACAGCTGCCTGAGGAAATTTTCATTCAATGACCCGCCATCAGAAGGTGTAGGCCCACCAGGGGGTGGCACGGTGCCTGATCCAGTGGCTACTGAAGGTTCCATTCCCTCTGGCCTTGTCGTTGGCGGCCCTGTCGACCGCGGAATGCCCCACGGCACGGCGGATCTAGGAGTTCCACCTAGTTGCCCGACCAAATTCCGCCGTAACCAGTCTGAAGCCATTCCAAAATCTCACGTCTTAGCTCGGAAGCTTCCCAGAAACAGAGGCAATTGTTTCACCCAAAAATATGACAATGCCTGAACCTTGCACTTTTCCCGACCTGCACACATAAACACGTCAGAAAAGGACCACCGGGGGTTTTCCAGTGGAAACCTCTCCGATGCTTAAGTCAGAAAGTGTATAGAGTGTTTCTGGTGAACAAAGCAAGGAATGCACAAAGAATGACATACCTTTCTCAGCCTTGGGGTTGAGATATTTATTGTTTACCTCAGTGGGGACCCCTTCCGGGCTCTCGGAAACAAAGGCCGCGAATCAGGGGCCGTTAAGCAACAAATACTGACAGGTGGTCCCCCTTGTCCCCTTAGTGGAGGTCAGGATTCCAGGTCTGCCCTGATCCTGCTCTCCCTTTCTATTCCAGGTCAGGACATCAAGCCTGCTTTGATGCGATTCTCTAATGGTTATTTCATAGGAAATCTCTACCAGCTCAGGATAATTCCTGATCCGTGGTAATCCTATCTCTGCTCTATCTCTAAGGAATCCAGGTCATACCTTGCCTATGACTGAGCTGGCCTGATTTCCTTTCTTTTCCCTTGATTATCTCAAATCAGATCTACCCCAATCGTGGTCTGACCTATTTATGCCACATCAAAGACAACAATAGAAAATGAACTTTTAAGAACAACAATTACTATTATATAAATTTCTGAGAGTCATATACCTAAAACAATGAGAAATTGCAAGAAAATCAACTACTAAAACACGAACATCACAAACCCTACAAAAGCTCATAAACAAAGCAACAATAAATTGTAATAATAAAAGAAATAAAATGGAAATCTTACTGATTAAAATTCGAGAGTTTCATCCTTCAAACAAGGATTACACAAATTAAGCTTAAGTTCTCATAAAAACCCAATAATTTCTTAAAAACTATATTTTACTAAAAACTAAGAAGTTGGAAAATTAATGAAGAAAGTGGAGAATATGAAAAGAAAAAGGAACAAAAATGGGCATCCAAACCCTAGGGGGTCCAAGAACTCCCTTTTTTTCTAAGAAGGAAAGGTATATGTGTATATATATATACTGGTGAAAGTGTAAGCAAAATAGTCAATTTGCTCAAAAAGGCCAAAAATGACATGTCACCGATGCTAGAAATGGCCCCGTTGATGGCGCGTCGATGACACATCGATCGCACGTCGATTGGACATCGATGGTGTGTCGATTGGGCGTCGATGGCGCATCAATCGATGGATGTGTTTCATAGGTCTGAGTCGTGTTTTCGTCAAATCGAGTCAGTTGTATCCTCAAAAATGCTCTTAGGCTTGATCGACTACCCTAAAACAAAGAAAAGAAAGATAACATAAAAAACTACAAAAAGTAAGAGAGAAATACAAAAAGTACTAAAAAGACGACAAAAGCTACGAAAATGCAAATTAAGGAAAAAAGGACAAAATCCGACTAAAGCACACAAAGCACGATACAAAAATATACGAAAATTACACACAAATATGTACAAATCAATGTGTAGTTGATTATGCATTGAATAAGATGAAATGCCCATTTTCAAATAGTTAATATGGTATTGGTAAAATAACTTTATTTTTGTTAAATAGTTAGGTTTCTCTAATATACATTTGTAAAATTAAATGTTCGCAAGGAATAGCCGAACACTTTGAGATATAAAGAAAATTTTAAATAATTATGGAATGGTTAAAGATATCACATGCAAATGTTAAGTTTGAAATGATGGGGGAAAATAAATTTGAGGGCTCAAACATTTTTTATAGAAATATTATTAATTAAATAAAAATCGAGTTTATGTCAAAAATAAAAATTACTTAACTATTGATTGTGGGATATCTCTCTGATAGATGAAATTTAAAATTTTCAGATAATTTAATCTCACCCCCATTTCTCTCGTGATTGGGGTCTTTTATGCTGCGCTTCCAATAATAACACAAAATTGTTTGTATATGTGGATTTGAGCGAAAATAGATTATTACATAGTTATAAAGTAGGCATCGCTTGACCAAACAGAATATGAAGAAACAAAAACTTGACATAAATTCCAATCAAATCATTCTCATAAAATATCAGTCTTATATTATTTGTTTATTGTGTTCGTGGTTGTGCTTAATTTAGTTTAACGGTCAATTTCATGATGCTTATTTATATATTATAGGGTGGCGAGAAGATATCATGATGCTCACCTACTATTGAAGTATTAGGGGTCAAATTGTAAATTGTTTATTTTTCAATTAAGTCCAAGTCAAAGTCAAAATAGTTAGAAGTTGTTAATGGTTGTTAGCAAGTGGTTAGCTAGTGGTGAGAGCTGTTTAGCCCTGTTCAGCCCGTTTGTACAAATAGGGCAAACAGAACAATTGTAACATTCAAATCTCATAAATATGAAAATATACTCCAACTTAAAACTCAACATGGTATCAAGAGCCAACGACGACGGTTTTTCTCCGGTGGCCTTTTTCCCCTTTTAATTGTATGTCCCCTTCCTCTCCGGCGAAGCAATTGTGTGTTTTCCTTCCTCTCCGGTGAAGCAGCTATTAATGGAGTTAATTCCAGAGGTTACGCCGTCAATCTCATTGGCGATTCCTCATCTTACGCCGCTCAGCCTCCGTTTGGATCGAGGAAATTACAATTACTGAAAAATCCAAGTACTATCCACAGTCCGAGCATATGGTCTTGAAGGTGTTCTCCTCGGCACTGAACCTGCTCCGGCAAAAATTTTTGGCGATTGGTACGTCAAGCCCTAATCCCCGATTACATGTTATGTTTGCGCAAAGATCAATTCCTGTTTAGCTGGATTCCAGCGTCAATCACAGAGTCTATGCTTGGTCATCTTACCTGATGTGTTACTGCAAATGATATTTGGACTGTGTTAGTGCAATTATTTCAGTCACAGTCAAAATATAGAGCTCTTCAGCTCCGATTCATGTTGCAAACAGTTAATAAAGGAGATCTTTCTGTTGATGAATATATTTTAAAAATGAAGAATATAGCTGATGATCTGAATTTAATTGGACAAGTAATCAGTGATGAGGAATTAACATTGTATATCTTAGGGGGTTTTGGGGCTGATTATGAACCTGTTGTTGTCAACCTCACAACTAGAAATGATCCCTTGTCACTACAAGAGGTTCAATTTTCCTTAGAAACTCATGAGCTTCGTCTTAAACAAGCAGTTCAGGCTACACAGTCCTTAGTGGCTCTACATGCTAATGTTCAGTCTCACTCTCATCCTTCTGTTAATGTTGTTTATGGTGGAAATAGAAATTATCGTGGTGGTTATCAGCAGAACAACACTAGAGGAGGCGGTAGAAACTTTCGAGCACGTGGCAGAGGTGGCAGGTTCTATAAAAATACCAATAATAAACCAACATGTCAGTTGTGTGGTAAAACCGGACATGTTGCACTCAAGTGCTTCAAGAGGTTTGATGCCAACTTCTTAGGTCCCTATTCAGATACTGGAAACCCTAACACATCTCTGTCAAGTCCTCAGGCTCATCTTAGCACAGGAGCTCATGGTAGTGGATCATCTCCAGATGGAAATTGGTATTTTGACAGTGGTGCCACAAATCATGTCACTGCAGATATGGAGAACCTAAACCTACATTCAGCAGACTATCTTGGTCAGGAAAGGCTTGTAGTAGGTAATGGTTCCTCTCTCTCTATAGCTAAAATAAGATCAGGAAACTTACCAGCATCCAATTCCTCTCAGCTTTCACTCAAAAACATTCTGTTTGTACCTAACATAACCAAAAACCTGTTAAGCATTTCTCAAGTAATAAAAGATAACAATGTGCTCATTGAAATCTATCATGGTTATTGTCTTGTCAAGGACAAAACCACTCACCAAACTCTGCTGGAGGGCAAGCTCAAACATGGACTTTATCAGCTTGATCTCTCTAGCCTCCATCACTCCAAAGATCATACTTCATCTTCACATTCTGAAGAATGCTCTAGAACAAGGCCTTCTGCACAAACATCTTGTAAAAAATTCTCAGCTTCAAATTCTCATTGTAATAAAGTTCCATCTGTTTTTACTGTTTCAAAAAATGCCAATCTATGGCATCAAAAGTTAGGACATCCTTCAAGATCTGTATTGTCTACTGTGCTACATCAGTTGCATATTCCTACAAAAATAAATAATGATGTTTTCTGTCATGCCCGCAAACTTGGCAAAATGCATCAACAACCATTTGTGTCTCAGCCCACTAAAACAACTGCACCTTTTCAGTTAATACATTCTGACATTTGGGGGTCATCTCATGTTTTGTCTACTGATGGCTATAGATATTATATACATTTCCTAGATGATTTCACTAGGTACACCTGGATATATCCTCTAAAAACAAAGTCTCAAGCATTCCATGTGTTTCATAATTTCAATAATTTTGTTGAAAGACAATTTCAAACCAAAATAAAGACCCTACAAACTGACTGGGGAGGGGAATACAAGTCCTTTGTCCCTTTCCTAAATCAATTGGGAATTCAACTCAGAAATCCATGCCCACACACATACCAATAAAATGGAAGATCAGAAAGAAAACATCTTCACATTGTTGAAGTTGGTCTGTGACTCCTGGTTCAAGCTTCCATCCCTTTCAAATACTGGTGGGATGCATTCTTTTCAGCCACATACATCACCAATCTTCTGCCTACTCCTGTTCTTCACAGCATCTCTCCTCACCAATCCTTATTTCTTCAAGCTCCAGATTACTCCTTTCTAAAAGTGTTTGGTTGTGCATGTTATCCATACCTAAGACCTTACAATGCCCACAAATTTATGTTTAGGTCTTCTAAATGTCTGTTTCTTGGCTACAGTGCCAACCACAAGGGTTACAAATGTCTGAGTACAAATGGCAGAGTGTACATAACAGCCACTGTGGTGTTCAATGAAACTGAATTTCCCTATACTGAAATGTTTGTTTCAAACAAACAACAAGCAGCAACATCACAAGCTACCTTTTCTCTTCCCATGCCTATTCCTTCTCCACTCCTTACCTCAGGTGCTGAAAATAATTTAAACTCATCTTCTCAAACATCCTCAGCCTCATCATCTCATATTACTCCCATAACTCACACCAATGAAGAAGGCATAAATCTAACTGTGCATCTTCCCTTTTCAGTTTCACAAATAGATCATTCAAACAGTCAAACTAACCATTCCACTCCTGCTGCACCTGATACAAATGTTCCTAATGCTGTCATATCCCCTGCACCCTCAGTTTCAAAACACCACATGACTACAAGATCCAAGCATGGGATCTATAAACCCAAAGCCCTGCATGCTATCACTTCATCCTTCCCACATCTGGAACCATTATCTGCAACTCAAGCCCTACTTGATCCTGGATGGAAAGCTGTAATGGAGATGGAGTTGGCAAATAAAATATGGAAACTGGTACCTTAAAACTCATCCATGCATGTCATATCAAATAAATGGGTCTTCAGGACAAAGTATAAGGTTGATGGTAGTGTAGACAGATACAAAGCTAGGTTGGTTGCTAGGGGTTTTGAACAACACACAGGTACAAACATCCTTGATACTTTTAGTCTTGTAATTAAACCTAGCACTGTTAGACTCATTCTTACCCTAGCTGTCACTTCAAACTGGTCCATACAACAAATTGACGTAAATAATGCCTTTCTACATGGGGATTTACATGAGGAGGTTTACATGACACAGTCAGAAGGATTTGTGGATTCCAAATATCCAAATGCTGTCTGCAGATTGACAAAAGCCCTATATGGTCTCAGACAGGCTTCTAGGGCCTGGTTTACAAAGCTGAAAAACTTTCTCATTTCCATAGGAATGTCTATTTCTGGCCCTGACACTTCCTTGTTCTACAAAAAGACAAATAAAAAACTTCTAGTGGTTCTGGTATATGTAGATGATATTCTTGTTACAGGAGTAGATTCAGGTGAAACCACTCGGCTTATTCACCTTTTAGGAAAAACCTTTGCACTCAAAACCTTGGGGGAAGTCAACTATTTCTTAGGGTTAGAGGTTCAGAGATCAAGTGCAGACATTTTACTTCATCAAACTAAATATGCACATGAGTTGTTGTGTAAAACTGGTCTAGAAAACAGCAAGCCCAAACAAACTCCTTTGGTTCCATCTCAAAAACTGCATCTTAAGGACATCACTTTGTTTGCCAATCCTACACTCTACAGAAGCACAATTGGTGCCCTTCAATACCTAACAATGACCAGACCAGACATATTATTTGTTGTCAACAAATTATCTCAGTTTCTGCATGCACCAACTGAAAATCACTGGATGGCCTGTAAGCATCTTCTCAGATATGTCAAAGGAAGCCTTTCAAAGGGAATATTTTTTCATCCTGCTCACAGACTAACTATTGAGGCCTACTCAGATGCTGACTGGGCAAGCTGCATTGATGACAGGAGGTCCACAGGTTGTCACTGTCTTTTTCTTGGTCAAAACCTAATAACTTGGAGCTCAAAAAAGCAATGTGTTGTATCCAGGAGCAGTGCTGAATCTGAGTACAGGTCTCTTGCTACTACAGCCTCTGATATACTGTGGTTAAAGTCACTTTTACAAGAACTGAGCATATCTACTTCTGGCATTCCAATAATCTGGTGTGATAATATAAGTGCTGCAGCATTGGCATTAAATCCAGTTTTCCATGCAAGGACAAAACACATTGAGTTGGATGTTCATTTTGTTAGAGAAAAAGTGATTACAAAACAGCTGGATGTCGGATATATACCCTCAGAAGAGCAGTCTGCTGATCTATTTACTAAGACTTTGGCAGCACCAAGATTTCTAAATCTTTACAAGAAGCTTTCTCTAAAAACTAGAATGTTCAAGGCCGGTCCAGATTGAAGGGGGTGTATTGAAGTATTAGGGGTCAAATTGTAAATTGTTTATTTTTCAATTAAGTCAAAGTCAAAATAGTTAGAAGTTGTTAATGGTTTTTAGCAAGTGGTTAGTTGGTGGTTAACTAGTGGTGAGAGCTGTTTAGCCCTATTCAGCCCGTTTGTACAAATAGGGCAGACAGAATAATTGTAACATTCAATTCTCAGAAATATGAAAATATACTCCAGCTTAAATTCAACACCTACAACCTTCTATCTCCCAATCGATAAGATTTTTCTTCTACTTATTGACAAAAAAAAAGAAAAAAAAAAAGGATGCACTAAAAGAGTCTCTCTTTTGAGCTCTCACAACTTCAGCTGCCTTAGGATGGCGACTGTTTAGATGGTACCATCATGCAGGAGGATGGAGCAAGAACACCTGTCTTTATGAGTTCAAGAAAGGGGATGTTCAGATTCTGAATCATGGTCGCCCAAAGTGATGCCGAATTGGTGAGAGGCGTTGTCGTGGAAGGAGAAAAAACTCTTTGTTTTTTTGCAAGCAAGAGTAATGGAAAAATCACAAGGTAGGAGCGGAGGAGGCTGGAGACTTCCTTGAGGGCGGTGGGTTAGCTGGACCGGCCATGAGCGGCGGTCAGTGGTTTGAAAATAGATGGTGTACGGAAACCTATTTAAGGCTCATTCATTTTTTTTTCAAGCGGGGGATAAGGAATCCCGTTTTAATTCTGTAGGAGATTGGTTTTCATTTTCCCAAAGCACTTGGGGATGGAGCTCATTTATTGAGCTCGCTTCTCTGAATAATACAAATAGAGGCTTCATTAAGAAAGACTGTTCTTTTATAGAAATTGAACTCAATGTACAAGCTATATCAACTTAGTATGGAGATTCTCCTCATTTATTACGAGTTTGACTTCATCTTGAGCATGAATTTAGTTTCAATGAAAATCTCATTTAATTTTTAATTGAAACTTGGGTTCGAATTTCTATTTTTTGATGTGTTGAGTGTTTTTTTTTCTTTTTTTGCACAAGTGAATGCTGAATTTGGTTGATTTAACTTGTCATGTGCGTAATTTTGGATATTAAGAATGTGCAATGTGTTTGGTAATGAATATTGATATGTTTTGGTATGTGCTATTTTTTAAAGTAACTAAAGTACTTTTTGTATTGAGACTAAGTATTTCTTGTATTCGATCTAAGTACTATATTCTAATTCAATCTAAGTACGGTAAGAATAATAAACAAGATCATTTTTATTACTGACACGGAGTACTTTTTTCTTATTCAATTTAAGTACCATTTTTATTCGAATTAAGTATTAATGGTATTTCAACTATAATAAGCATATTAAATAATATATTAAAATAAGTATTAATGGTATTTCAACTAAGTATTGGTTTTTACTCAAATTAAGTGTTAATTGTATTTCAACCAAGTACAATAAGCATGTTGAACAATTTATTCAAATCAAGTATTAATGGTATTTCAACAAAGTACAATAACCATATCAAACAATATAATATTTATTATTCACACTAAGTAATTTTCTTATTCAAGTGAAGTACTTTTTTTTTTTTAATTAGAATAAGTACTTTGGAATTTTTACTTAGAAACGCAAGCACTAAATAATAAAATATTATTATCCACACTAAGTACTATATGTATTTAATCTAAGTACTATTTCTACTCCACCAAGTCCCTCTCATATCTCGACTAAGTACTGCAAGCATACTAAATAGTATAAAGTTTATTGTCTACACTAAGTACTTCTTGCATTGAACTTAAGTACAATTTTTAATCCGACCAAGTATCTATTGTATTTTGGCTAAGTACCGCAAACATACTAAATAATACAAATTTTTTTATCCACACTAAGTTTGTTCAGACTAAATATTATTTATACATATATACAATGAATATAATTGTCTAATTAATTCTTAATTTTACATCTCATATGTTGGGAACTAAATATGGACAATGTATTGATTTATATAGATGTGGATGCCAAGATATAACTCACAATAAGATAAATGACAAGGAATCAGCAATGTTGCTCTTTGAAATATATTGAAATCGTGCATTGTTGGTGTTTATTTGACTTTTTAATCAATTCATAAATCCCAAATTTGTTTATATTCCGTGTATAATTTTCTTATTCGTTATGCATTTAACACTCAGTGTACGAGCATATGGTACTTTGTAAGTGTGTATTTAGTACTTAGTTGTTATGCATCTGATACTTAGTTTATATACATTCAATACTTATTGACTTTTTGGTTATGCAGTTAGTACTTACTGTAAGTGAATCTGGTACTTAGTTGGCGTTAATTTAGTACTTCATTCTTATGCATTGACTACTTAATTCTTATGTATGCGAGTGTGCATTATTTAATTTGTTATGATTTTAGAACTTATTGTATGTGCATCTGGTACTTAGTTAGTGTGTATATAATACTTAGTTGTTATGCATCTGATACTTAGTTTATATTTATCCAATACTTGACGAGTGTGTATTTTTTATTTTTATTCGTTATGTATTTAGTACTTAGCGTATGTGCACATGGTACTTAGTTTGTGTGTATATAGTACTTAGTTATTATGCATCTCATACTTAATCTATATGCAATCTGATGAGGCATAAATAAGACAGACCCGGATTGGGGTAGACATGAATCCAGACAGCCAAAGAAGGGAGCTCAGGCTGGCTTACGCTTGGTTTGATCTGGTTTTCTTAAAAGCTGAATAGATCAGAGTAGGGTCACCCCAGCCCGGGAGTTGTCCTGAGCTGATAGAGACCTCCTGTGAAATAAACCTTGAAATATAAAGGCAGGCTTGCCAACAGAAAGGAGAGCAGGACTAGGGAAGACCTGGTCCTTGATCCCTGCCGAGGGGACAAGTGGGACCACTTGTCAGAGTTTGTTGTTTAAACGGTCCTTGATTCGCGGCCTTTGTTTCCGAGATCCCGGAAGGGGTCCCCACTGGGAAAAACTATAAGTATCTCAGCCCCAAGGCTGAGAGATGTATGCCATTCTTTGTGCATTCTTTGCTTTCCTCACTAATAAACACTCTATACGCTTTCTGATTTAAGTATCAGAGAGGTTTCCACCAGAAAACCCCCGGTGGTCCTTTTCTGACGTATTTGTTTGTGCAGGTTGGGAAGTAGTGCAAGGTCTAGGCGAGGTTATACTTTTGGGTGAAATAATTGGCGCCGTCTGTGGGAAATCTGGGCTAAGACGTGAGGTTTTTTAATGGCTTCCGATGGGTTACGACGGAACTTGGTAGGAGAGCTCGGCGGAACTCCTAGCTCCGCCGTGCCGTGGGGTATGCTACGATCGACAGAACCATCAACAACAAGGCCCGAGGGGACAGAACCGTCCGCAGCCACTGGATCAGGCACCGTGCCGCCCTCTTCCGGCGGACCTACGCCTGCTGCTGGTGGGTTGTTGAACGACATCCTTCTCAGATAACTGTCTGAGCTCATTGGCAAAGCCGTGGAAGCGGCTGTGGAGAAGAAATTCGCAGAGATCTCAACGCCGCCGTCTGGTGCATGGCCAGATCGGACGGTCCCGTTGGCAGAAACGGAGCCGTTGCGCCATTAATGCGCTGATCGGACTCCCCTTCAAGATAGGGAAGAGCACTTCTCCACTTCCGATAGCGAGACGTCAAGCCAGGACAATCCAGGTCTAGCTGAGCAGATGCAGAGCTTGCAGAAGGAGGTGAGAGAGTTCAAGAGGAAGATGGTGAGCACCAGCGTGGTGCCCACACGGAGAGGCACGCCGTTTACCGAGGAGGTCATGCGCGATGATGTACCGGCATCATATAGGTCTTTGGGCTTTGAGTATAGTGGAACCACAGATCCGTGGGACCACCTCAGCCGCTTCGAAATCGCAGCAACAGTACATAAGTTCTCTGACGCAGTCATGTGCCGGGTCTTCCCGATGACTTTCATCAAATCAGCTCAGCTATGGTTTAGCAAGTTGCCGCCGTGCTCTATTAGTAATTTTGATGAGTTCAGCTCGGCCTTCCTGCATCAGTTTACCAGTTGCAGAAAATATCAGAAGATGCCTCTTGAGATGTTTAGTTTGAAACAGAAGGAGAATGAGAGTTTGCGTGCTTATATTAGTCGGTTTACAAACGCGAAGTTAGAAGTGCCTTCCGCATCGGAAGAGCTCTTGGTAAACGCATTGGCACAGGGCCTCAGAAGAGGTTAGTTTTTTCCAATCGCTGGTGGTGAAGCCAGCTCTGAAGTTTGGAGAGCTCTTGGAGAGGGCAGAAAAATATATTCATCTAGAAGAGGCCCTGATGATTAAGGAGGAGGGAGAGAAAAAGAGGAAAAGATATGAAAGGGATGAGAGAGCGCCGGTGAAAAGGTCCAGGCAAGACCTGCCTGGGGGACGACCTCGTTTTGACAATTACACTCCCTTGGCGGTAGCTCAGGGAGAGATACTGTAAGCGGTAGGAAGGCACCCCGACCTCAAGTGGCCCAAGACTTACTCTCAAAAGCCGCGGAAAGAAAGGTTTGACTGATTCTGTCGGTACCACAACGAGTATGGTCATGACACGGATCAGTGCACCCATCTCAAGGATGAGTTGGAGAGGATGGTATAGGCGGGACACCTTAAGGAGTATGTGCAAATGAGAAGGGAAGAGCCCAGGTCTGGCTACCACAACAATAATCAACCTCAGTCGAGTAAGAATGAGGAGGATAATAGGCGAAATGGGGAAAGAAGGAATGAACAGACCCAGGCCATACGGGGTGAGATCCTGATGATCACAGGAGGCGAGTGGGATGAGCACTCTAAACGAACCTTAAACAGTTATGTGCGCGCTGCACGAGATTTAACGAGAAAGGGAAAAGAAATTAGACAGATAGCGCCGAGCCCAAATGTTTGCTTTGGGTCAGAGGATGAGGAAGGGATTCTAGCTCCTCATATGGATGCACTGGTCATTGCGGCTACTATAGCCAATTATAATGTCCGACGAATCTTCGTGGATACAGGGAGCTCGGCGGACATCATGTTCTATGAATGCTTCAGGAACATGAACCTAGGTGTTGAGTTGGAAGAGGTTACGACATCTTTGGTAGGATTCGCAGGAGGCGCGTTAAAGCCCCTTGGAGCTGTTAACCTCCTGGTTACCTTAGGGGATAAGCCATATCGGCAGACTAGGACAGTTCGGTTCCTGGTGGTAGACGCGGCTTCCTCGTATAATGTGATGATGGGAAGACCTTCTTTGAGCAAATTCCAAGCAGTGGTCTCGACTTACCACATGAAATTGAAACTTCCTGCTCATTATGGAGTAGGCGAAGCAAGAGGAGACTAGTATGCATCAAGATAGACTTATGTCGAGAGTATAAGACAAAGTGAAGAGGAAAGACAAGCCAAGAGGGCTCGGACAGAAGACAGACCCAAAATGATCGAGAGGGAAGAGAACTTGATGGCTGTGGAGGTAGTCTCGGGGGATGACAGTCGAGTCCTCCGTGTCGGGGCAACTCTCAGTCCAGAGGTTTTAGTTGACTTGGTAGCACTGCTGTGAGAAAGTGCGTATATATTTGCCTGGTCTCCCCAAGACCTGGTCGGTATTGATCCAGAAGTGGCTGAGCATCACCTCAATATCAGCCCTGCAATAAAGTTAGTCAAGCAGAGGAAGCGCAATTTCGGGCCAGAGAAGGAGGTCATTATCGAAGCTGAGGTGGAAAAGTTGTTGAAAGCTAAGCACATCCAGGAAATACAATTTCCTGAGTGGCTCTCCAACGCCGTGCTGGTCCCTAAGACCCAAGATGACTGGCGTATGTGCATAGACTTCCGCGACCTCAACAAGGCTAGCCCCAAAGACCATTATCCATTGCCAAGGATAGACCAATTTTTCGATTCCACATCGGGTTGTGAGCTTTTAAGTATGATGGACGCCTCGCAAGGTTATCACCAGATTCGGCTGGCCAAGGAGGACCAAAACCGTGTTAGGTTTATAACCCCGAAGGGGACATATTGCTATGTGGTAATGCCATTTGGACTTAAGAATGCAAGCGCCACATACCAATGATTGGTGGACAAGATGTTCAAAAACCAGCTCGGGCGGAATATGGAAGTCTACGTGGATGATATGCTGGTAAAGAGAATGAAAGCCACTTCACATGTGGACGACCTGAGGGAGACCTTTGATACC
This sequence comes from Phtheirospermum japonicum, assembly GCA_014905375.1. Classification (NCBI taxonomy): domain Eukaryota; kingdom Viridiplantae; phylum Streptophyta; class Magnoliopsida; order Lamiales; family Orobanchaceae; genus Phtheirospermum; species Phtheirospermum japonicum. Next base: position 71,082 of record BMAC01001445.1, read on the forward strand.
CTAATGAGATATAGAATGAAGCTCAACCCCAAAAAATGCATGTTCGGGGTAAGAGATGGTAAATTCCTGGGCTACATGTTCATGGAGAAAGGTATCGAGACTAATCCTAAGAAGGTAAGAACCATTATGGATATGCAAGCGCCAAGAAACGTCAAACAAATGCAGTGCTTTGCAGGTCTAATCAATGCCTTGAGTCGGTTTGTTTTGCGCTCGGCTGAGAAGAGCTTGCCATTTTTTCAAGCCCTGCGTAAGAAGGCCGAATTCCAGTGGAGCAATGAATGTGAAGATGCATTTAAAATGATTAAGGCACATCTAGCTAGCATGACCTAGCTCACAAAACCTATCCAAGGAGAGCCTCTAATCCTATACTTGTTAGTAGGACAGCAGGTAGTCAGCTCTGTTTTGCTTAGGGAAGAAGGCAAGGTCCAGAGGCCAGTCTACTATTGGAGTAAGGTCTTGCATGATGCAGAGGTGCGGTATGTTGAAATAGAACGAACAATACTGGCTCTTACTGGTACAGATCGCAAGATACGCCCGTACTTCCTCTCACATAGCATAATTGTGCGGACCAACCTGCCATTGAAGGCCATAATGGACAAACCAGAAGCGTCAGGGAGGCTGGTCAAATGGATAATAGAGCTCAGCGAGTTTGATATCACGTTTGAGTCCAGGACAGCCATTAAGGCCCAGGCATTGGCTGATTTCATGCAAGAAATGTCCATCTCTCCCAATGACAAGTAAGACTGGACAATCTTCATGGATGGTTCGGTGGGAAATCAAGGCTGCGGGGCAGGGATTGTTTTAATCGACCCGGCGGGTGTAACCACCGAGTACGCAGTGCGCCTGAACTATGCTTTGTCCAATAACGCAGCCGAGTACGAGGCCCTCCTGAGAGGAGTTCAGATGGCAAGGTACTTAGGGGCGGAGCAGGTATGCGCAAGGGTGGATTCCCAGCTGGTCTACAAACAAATAAGTGGGGATTTTGAAACCAGGGAAGAAAGCATGCAGAAGTACCTAGCCCAGTTTAGAGAACTGGCCAAGGATATGAAAGCCTTGACGGTCCTTCAAATCCCCAGAGAGGAGAATGGAAGAGCAGACTATCTGGAAAAAGTAGCTAGCTCAGCTGTGGACTGTCAGGAAAAGGTGATCACTCTGCTAATGGCAGATAAAGAATCTGAGACATAGCAGGTGTGCTCGGTGATTGAGAGAAATGACTGGCATTCCCCCATAAAAATATATCTAGAGATGGGAGAGCTGCCAGAGGATAAGAAAGAGGCAGTAAAGGTAAAAACCAGGGCTGGACGATTTTGCTTGATCAAGGGAGAGCTGTTTCGAAGAGGACAGTCCCTTTTACGATGCCTAAGCCACGATGAGGGTACTCATGTTGTTAAGGAGGTTCATGAAGGATGTTGTGGCAATCATATGGGTGCTAGAGCCCTCTCAAGCAAGGTCTTACGAGCAAGTTACTTCTGGCCACAATTGAGAAAAGAGGCGGATAATTTTGTACGAACTTGTTAAAGATGTCAGAAGAGTTCGCCCTTGATGCACAAGCCTACGGAGGAAATCATGATGATGAGCTCTTCCTGTCCATTTGCTAAATGGGGAATAGATCTGGTTGGTCCTTTCCCCACAACCCCTGCCCAAAAGAAGTTCTTAATAGTAGCCATTGACTATTTCAGTAAATGGGTAGAGGCTGAAGCACTAGCAAAGATCACGGAGGATGCGGTGATGAGGTTTTTGTGGAAAAACGTTGTATGCAGATTTGGTATTCCCAGGATCCTAGTCTCAGACAATGGCACCCAGTTCATGGGTGCCAGAATCAAATCTTGGTGCGCGAAAATGAAGATCGACCAGCATTTCACATCTGTTTACCATCCACAGGCCAATGGACAAGTTGAGGTGACCAACCGCATACTTGTACAAGGAATTAAGACACGTCTGGAGAAGTCTGGAGGTAGATGGGTCGATGAGCTCGGTTCAACTCTATGGGCATACAGGACAGGAGAGCACGGGGGAAACACCATTCAGTCTGGTTTATGGCATGGATGCTGTGGTTCCCGCTGAGATTAGTATGGAAACTCATCGAGTTCAGAACTTCGTTGAGGAACAGAATGAGCTCTTGATTCAAGATGCACTGGATTTGGTTAACTAGAAGAGAGAAAGAGCTACCATTAGAATGGCGCACATCAAGAGAAGGATCAAAGCAATCTATGACAAATCTGTGATCAAGAGAAATTTCCAGGTGGGAGACCTGGTCTTGAGACGAGCCGATTTAGGGAAAGCTAAAGGGAAGCTGGATGCTGCGTGGCAAGGACCACTCTGGGTCACTCAAGTCTTGGCAGGCGGAGCTTATACGTTAGAAGACCTTGATGGAGTTGAAATTCCTCGCGCGTGGGACATTCCAAATTTACGAAAATCTTATGTATAAATGTAGTCTTACAATGTTTTATTAATGATAATGCAGGTTTATTCTTGTCCGCCAAACTAAAACAAGTCTTCATAAAAGCCAGGATTGGCTATGGGCGGATGCCCCAATTTCCTGACCTGATTGTTAGTGAAAGCAAGGATTGGATATGGGCGGATGCCCTAGTTTCCTGACCTGATTATCAGCAAAAGCCAGGATTGGCTATGGGCGGATGCCCCAATTTCCTGACCTGATTGTCAGTGAAATCCAGGATTGGCTATGGGCGGATGCCCCGATTTCCTGACCTGATTGTCAGTAAAAGCCAGGATTGGCTAAGGGCGAATGCCCCAATTTCCTAACCTGAATGTCACTGAAAGCTAAGATTGGCTAAGGGTGGATGCCCCAATTTCCTGACCTGATTGTCAGTAAAAGCCAGGATTGGCTAAGGGCGGATGCCCCAATTTCCTGACCTGATTGTTAGGAGAAGCCAGGATGGGCTTTGGGCGGCTGCCCATAAAATATTCTTATTTGATTGACAGGTTAAGCCAGGATTGGCTAAATACGGGTGCTCATAACACCACCCGACCTGATTAAAGGACTTTAAATACAAAGGCCTAGCCTGACTGCTAGCTCAGAACCAAAAGAAAAATAAGGGTAAACACCCGTAAATGCACAATCCGCGGGTCAACCTCAAACAAGATCTGACTGGAGGTGGAGATCTTACTTCTTCAGATCTGGCGATAAGCCTAAAATGCCTGAATAGGCTAGAACTTGGAAAAACTTTAACCCACTTGGTTTGATTGAATGGAAAGAATAATCAATTGAAATTACTCTTGTTTTTATTAACATTCTGGCAAATACAAAAAGACTTTACGCACACTTGCTACAAAGGTGGGCGAACTTAATTATAAATGCAGGAAATAAAAGGAAAAACGAATACAAGAGTGTTCATTCGTGAGAGGTTCTTCGATCCGAAGCCAGAGCTCGGCGAACACACCAAAGCTCACGCTCAGTCACATGATAACGCTGACGGTATTTGTCAGCTCGCTCGGAGAGAGCATGTGCCTTGCCGGCGGCCACGGTCAAGCGATGCACTAACTCCGTTAAATCAGCTTTCTCCTCTTGCAGCTGGCGATTTACTTGACGGAGCTTAGCCCACTCCCTCTTATAGTGGCGCTTCTTCTTTCTCTTCCTCTCCAGAAGACGGCAGAGGTAGCCAATCTTTTCCCTGAGCATGGTCATCTTGTCAGAGAGCTTGAAGTTCTCGACGACCAGGGAGATGTTTTTCCGTTTCACTATATCAAGTTCTTCGAGAAGAGGAGAAGAAGCCATTTTGGAGAATTAAAAGAAAATGAGTCATACATGCACGTATATAAAGAAAACAGTGGCACGTGCCAAGGAATCAAAAGTACTAGGATTTTCGGAAAATTAGGAAACCCTAGAAACCCAAGAGTCACTACAGGACAAAATGCATTTATTACCATCAAAATAATTCAGAATACAAATTCAGAGAAAACAAAAGGCAGACCAGCCACACAGGCCAACAACAGGTCTGTCTGAACACAAAGGAAGCTATCTTAAAAGCCTAAGTCTCAGTTCCTAGCTCAGCATCCAACTCTGCTACCAACTGATCTACCACGCCCTCATTCAAAGCACCTGGAGAAGCCCCGCCTGGAAACTCACCCAGACCTGCGAAGGTTGGGGATGGAAAAGAGGTAGGAGTTACCACAGCAAGAGCCAGGTCTAGTTGAGACTGACCAGGCTCAGGAGAGTGGAGTACGGAGAAGATATGCTCGGTAAACTCTGCAGGCCCGGTGTGCAGTCGATCTAGCTCTGGGACATAGGCAAAGGAGGTAGGCTCAGGAGGATTCTCCAATGGCAAACTTCGATCGAAGGGAACCCCGGGGTTGACCAAGGCCCACTTGGCCTGTTCGTCCAAGCACAAGTTATAATAAACCACAGCCTCCAGGAAAAGTAGGGCATAGAGCTCCTTGGACCCCAGGAGGGCTTTCCAGGCTTCTTACCTTGCGACTTAGACAATCTTCAAGCCCTCCTTGGAGTTCAAAAACTCGGTCTTCCAACCCTCCCTGGCTTTTGCTAATGACTCATCAGCAAGGCTCCTCGCCTCCGCCAAAGCCTCATCTCTTGCCTCAGAACGGGCTGTCTCTAGCATTTGCCCTGAACTTTCTTCATCCCAGCGAGCTCATCCTCTAGTTCAGTCAGTTTGTCCCCTTGCTTCTTCAACGTGACTCCTCGCTCCTTGGCTAAAGTCTTGATGCGCTCGTACTTCGCAACCAACTCTTTATTTTCCTTGATCACATCAAACTGGATCATGGATCTAGTGGCTCGCGTGGCCAAGAGAGCCTTCTTAGATATAGCCTGATTGCGGGAAAAGAGGATTAGAGCTGGGGCATGTAATGAAGGATAAAAATAAAGGAAGGAAATTTACCTTTGCTTCGTCCTGGCACCAGGATTCCAGGAGCTCACGATCGCTCATCTTATCCAGTTCGGGCTGGTCCGCTGGCAGCATTTGCCTGCGCATGAACTGGAGAGCCACCTCGCCTGAAAAACTGAGGACCGAATTTATCAGAGGAGGAGCACTGCATGTAGTAGGGGCAGTGACTGGTGCTACCGGACCACTCCAAGTCGTACGGGGCCGCTTGGATAAGGGCATCACGTCTTCTTCAGATCCAGAGGAGGCACTCATCGCCATTATAGGATGGTGAGAAGGTATGGAGGGGTTGGAGTTAGGAGATTGTGGACCCTGGACTTGGGGAGCTGAAGATGAGCCCGCTCCACGGACCACCAGCTCTGGAGCGGTTCCTGTTCTTTTCTTGGCAGATTCAAACATCTTGCGCATCATCCTTTCTGAAAAGAGAAGAGATAGAAAGATAAGAACTGGGAAAATTAAGAGGTATAATAAAATAGACCAGGATAAAAGGAATTTTACCGATCTCCTTGGTCAGAGGACCCGTTTCAGATTATTTGTTAAAAAAGTCTAAGACATGGGGAAGGAGGAGATTAGTGACGTGAATAAGATTCCCATTAAGGGTAGAGATTGTTTTTTGCAAACTGAGAGATCTGTCTGCAATGGAAATAGGCGAGTAAGAAGGTAGTTTCTTAATGGGCTTAGGACGAAAACCCCAATCTCTGTCGGAGTGAACAAAGAAAAACTTCTTCCTCCTGGTCTTATTGGAGGAAGGGAGTTTGTAGAAAAAGTGGACACCAGGTCTGGCGCTGAGTGATTAACGTGGATTTGTCCTTATTTTATTAGTATTTTAGTTCGTTTTTCTATTTGTTTTTGGTATAAGTTGGATGATTTAAGCGTAATTCCATATTTTTATAGTTCTAGCTTATTTTACCATATTTTGATCGTAATTGATGCAAATAGGTGATATCTCGTTGTTTTTCACTTTACAGCTAAGTAACCGGAAGAGTTCAGCGCGTAATTAGATGAAGTTGATGTTCAAGAAATGGAGAACGAGCTTTCCGTTAAACGAGTAGAAAAAAGATCGAGAAACTGAGACAGACTCTCTAACGTGTCGATCGACGCGAGCGTTGACGCCCCGTCGACGCGAGGCATGATCTGCGATGATCGACGCACAGCCGACGCAATTCTCTGAAGCGTCGATCCTAGACGCGTCGGTCGATGCTCAGTCGACGCAATTCTCTGTTGCGTCGATCCATGACCGCGTCAGTCAACGCCCCCGCTCAGTTGACGCGAGCACCAGGCAGCGTCGACGCTGAGCACCAGCACGCGTCGATCGATGCGACGTCGACGTGACGGCCAGAAGTTCATTTTTCTTAGGGTTTCTTGTGCGTCAAGACTTGTTATATCTATAAATACCCTTCATATTTTGGATTCTTGAGAGACACGACATCCTAGGGTATTTGAGCTTAGAATAAACATATTTCCACATCATATAACAAGATTAGAAGACCGAGATCAAGGATCGAAGAACGAAGAGTCCGAAACTTCAAATTCACGTTCGGGATTCAATATTCGCCCAAGATCAACGTTCAACTCCGGAATAGCTGGAGATTTTCATTGCTTTTATTAGTTACAATAAGTTTTCTAAACTCTTAGTTAATTTCGTAGTTAATTACTTAGTTAATTTCTTAGTTAATTCTAGATTCAATAATTAGTTCAACTCTTTCATGCTTGGATATTGGATTTATTTAGTTTATTTATGCGAGTTGATTTATGCTCAGTTATTCGTTTTTAGATTCTTATGATACAATTGCTTCATGGTAGTTTCTTATATTCATGTTCTTAGATTCGTTAATTAGATTTAAATATTCGTAGCATTTTATTGATAATTTAATTATTGCTCGTAGTTGATAATATAGTTTAGAATAATTAGTTTAATTATCCTTAGTTTAATTATTGCTTTAGCTATAATGATCAATTCAAAATCTTTTAAAACCCCAAATGTACATGTATTTTATTTTAGTTCGTAAATTGAGAAAAATATCCGAAAGACCGAATAGTTGTTTTCTCGAGAGATACGACTCGAGTCAAACTCATCACCCTACAAGTTTCTCATACTCTTGCGAGCAAACTTACGTGTTTTAATTTAAATATCTATAACTGGGGTGCACAAAAAGTTTGGTTCAAAATTTTGGCGCCGTTGCCGGGGATCGAACGAGTAGGAATTTAAAGATGTTTTTCGTTTTACTTTCATTTTGAGCTATTACTTTCTTTTTATTTTTATTTTCACACTTGGTCTTTGCCATTTGGTACGTTGATGTACTGTTGAGTTTATGAAAGGAAGTCGATCACTTCAACGCGACCTTGTACCATTCATTGACAACATCCATCGTTCGAACCCACCAAGACAAAGACCCATTTTTATTCCCGAGGACGATTCTTCAACAGCTACTGATTTTACTTGCGACGAAGCTCCCGACATAATGTTAGGAGCACAATCAATTCGAAACGGCGATTCCCCACCAAGATCACCATCACGTCTCGTTCGAAATGGGTATGGTAGTGAACCCATTGTTTTTCAAGAACAACCACAGCCCCGAGCTTATTGGGCTAATTGTCAGCAACACATGTAGAATGCGAGACAAGATGCGGGGAGAAACGAAGGAGTCAACCAGCAGCACAACGTAATCGATCACCAACCCAACATGGCAAATATGAGGCAAAACGAAGAAATGAACAACAATGTCATGCGTCAACACAACATCGAAAACTTGGCATTTAGGAATGAGGATCTTCTGCAGCGTAACACATATGCTAACAATCAGAGGCACGTAAGCGCTTGGTTGGTGAATCAAGATCATGGTTACAAGCAAAATAATTTTGGAAGAATATTCAAGCGCGAGAACCATTACGCATATGAGGACCACTACGAGAGAGCTAATGACCGAGTTAGGGAACCAAGGGGAGCTCGAGCACCTAGACAGAGCGATTTGGCGTGACCAAAGGTTGTACCTTTTAGGTCAGCAATTGTGCTCGGACCAACCGCAAGGGAAGTGGAGATCAAACTGCACCAACTTAATTTACTCCCGAATTTTCACGGAGGTGCTCATGAAGACCCCTTGGCATTTTTGAACTATTTTATTGACGAGTTTGGAAGATTTGTGGTTCATGGCCTCAACCAAGAGGAGGTGCAAATGATTTGCTTCCCGTATAGCATGAAGGACAAGGCGAAGTCATGGCTACTGTCCCTAGAGCCTGGTTCGTTGACTGACTGGGATATGATCAGCGAGAAATTCTTAAATCAATACTATTCGGCCCAAACTATGGGGCATCTTCGGAGGCAAATTTCCACCTTTGAACAGTTGGATGAAGAGCTATTTCATGAAACGTGGTGAGCATTACAAGACGCTTTTGCAAGCTTGCCCCCACCACAACTATTCTCCGGAGATGACCAACCAGTTTTTCTTTGATGGATTATTGGACAACGGGAAATAAGAAGTAGAGATAGCGGCAGGAGGAGATTTCAGAGATTTGACAGCCACCGAGGCGAGATGGGTGTTGGAGAAGCAAAGCGAAAAAATCTAGACAAACCAACTCTCGGCCTCGTAAAGTGAAGGTCAATGAGATTTCCATTCCCGATCCTGATTTAGATGACGGCAAGTTAGTCAAAGCGAAATGTGAGGAGATATTTGACGAGAAATTGGCAGCTTGGAAAGTCGAGCGGGCGAGCAAGGCCGCTGCACAGAAGATGACTGTAACTTGTAACCAGTGTGGATCCCCCCAGCATTTAGCAGACGTGTGTCCAAACAACATTGAGCAGCAAGAAGACGTTAACGCAATTCAGAATTATTCAAACCAAAAGAAGTACACTCCGCAACGTGATAATCCTCTTTTCAAGTGGGGCCCAGGAAACCCAAATCATATGCCACCTGATCCGCAGTATCCTCCACCACAATATGCTCAAGCACCATTGCCACCTCCATAAAATAATCCGCAAGGGCAGGTGCCTACAACATTTCAGTCAACGGATCAGCTATTGGTTTGGCAGCAGAATCAAGTGGCCGAGACTCTTAAAAATCGAGACGGACTCGCTGAAGTTAAAAATGAGATCACTGACATGAAGAAGGCTATATCTGAGAATACGGCTGGGCAGAGGAAACTTGAAGCAGCAATAGGCCAATTATCAACTCACTTAGCCAAACTCTCAGACGAAAAAGGTAAATTTCCAAGCTAAGAAGAACAAGCATCGGCAGTTCATGTCCTTCGCAGTGGGAAGAAGATCGACAATGGCATAGTGGACCAGGATGAGGAAATTGTCTCTACACCAGTGGACAAGTTACATAAATCCACCAATAGATATGTTCCTAGATCCATTTAAGGGAGAATTCCGAAAAACACCCTTAGCAAAGATGAGCCATCACTTCTGAAGCAATCAACGACGCAAATTAAGGATGTTGTTCCTTTTCCGAGCCGGTTGCGTCCAGCGAAAGAGAACAAGAGGTTCATGGAGCTATACAACCTCTTGAAAAACGTCAATATCAACCTACCACTTTTGGAGGTAATCAAAACAATGCCCGCCTACGTCAAATTTTTTAAGGAAATTGCCTCGAGAGAGAGACGTTTGGTGACGAAGCAATACGTACCATTGCCAAAGGAAGTTAGCGCAGTTTTTAAGAAGCCATTGCCACCCAAGGAACGCGATCTTGGAAGTTTCTGCAACACTATTTCATTGGCTAATGGACAAAAAGCAATAGGAATGTTAGATCTCGGAGCAGGAATTAATCTAATGCCGTATTCGCTTTATCAAGAATTTGATCTTGGACCACTTAAGCCGACGACCATGCATCTATAGTTGGCCGATCGCTCAACCCGACTACCCTTGGGAGTAGTTGAGGATGTTTTAGTACAAGTTGGAGAGCTCGTAATTCCGGTTGATTTTGTGGTTATGGACGTTGGCAAGGTACTGGATGAAAGCACTGAGCATACCATTTTATTGGGGCGCCCGTTTATGTCTACCTCCCGTACGCTAATTGATGTTCACAAAGGGAGGATGACCATGACCATTTTGGGCGAGAAAGTGACGTTTTCTCTAAAAGATATTCAAAATACTCCTTCCCCTGCCATGATAGATGACTGTTCGTTCATTGATCCCATTACATCATGCATTCGCGAGCTTATGGGAGTCGTAGTTGTAGACAAGTTAGGCGACGGGGATGACGCCGGATTTTGGAGGAAGGAGGAGGATACTCAAAAAGATGACTTCGGTGAGGAGGTTGATGAGTTTGACGAGGAAAAGCATTTGAGTGGAGAAGAGTTGATCGAGTTACTAGGTATCGACATGAGTGATATTATTGAAGAGTTTCGAGATGAATTAGATGTGGAGTTGAAGCCACCGATGAATCATTCTATGCACGATTTCCTCGACCCTAACAAAAATTTCATAGATGTGAAGAACAAGGGCGAGACATATCTCAATGATTGGACGAGGGAAGTGAAGAAATCAAAAGAAGTCCGCACCAAAGAATTCATAAACTTGCAGTATGAGGTTGGAGAATTAATACTGTATAATCATGAACATCAATACAACCCAGCTGATTTTGGAGCTGCATGGAGCGAACCTTTCTTGATAAAAGAATTAGACGAGTATGGAGTAGCCACGTTGTATGATGAGGTCGGAAATTCATCCTTTCAAGTTCACAAGCATAGGTTGAAGCCTTATTATGACAAACAGAAGAAGACTCGCGTTAACAAGTCGGTGGAGTATGGAGATCCACCACACGGTTGGAATTAAATGAACAAAATAGCGTCGAGCAAGCGACGTTAAAATTTGCGCTTCTCGGGAGGCAACCTGAGCTTTTTGTATCCTTTTGTACCTTATTTTCAATTTATTTAACTTTTCTTTTTGATTTTTAATTGTTTAGAATAGATGGAAAGACTCGAACGAGGAGAATAGATCAAACAAGCGAAGAAAAGATCGACCTAGAATGCTGCCCGCGTCGGTGCCGAAACTGCTCGTGTCGGTCGACGCAGCGCCGATGCGCCTGCCGAGAATTGCTCTCTGTTATGTCGATTGGGCTCGCGTCGGTCGACGCAGCGTCGACGCGACCCTGTGCCCGGCCTGAAAACATTTAAAAATCGGATTTTGACCTGCCAAACCCGACCCATGCGTCTTGACCCGCAGGATTGGCCAGAAAATCTGTTTAAAAATAACCCCAAACACCTCCTCTTCCTATTTTTCTTCTTCTCCACTCCAAAATTTTT
>BMAC01001445.1:82535-140621 GCA_014905375.1 Phtheirospermum japonicum
TCTAGTTGGTTGAACACACACGCCAAGTGTTCGACAAAATTCCCCAAAGAAGCAAAGAGGTTTATTTTCAAGGTTTTTCATTCCCGTTCACTTTCGTATTGTTTGATTATGTCTCGAGCGGGTAAACGAAAAGATATTTCGGGGAAATATGGAGCACCATTCCCAATTTACGACAAAAAGGAAGGGGACTTATTTAAAACTATTCGAAATTGGGGATTCGCTACACATCGGAACTTGAACGTCAATGGACTTGAGGAGGAGGCCTCGAATGGCTCGGAACACCACACCGACCTTTCCCGCTATGTCGATGGCCTCGGGTGTGGGTACTTCGCCCAAATGCACTTCCCCGGATTTAGCGAGCTTATGCTCGAGTTTTTCTCTACTTTGGCGATCCGGAACGATGAGACGTTCATATGTAGGCTAGGTGGGAATGACGTTTTTGTTAAAGAGGAGATTTTTGGCAACATCTTTGGTCTTCCGGCCAAAGGGGACCACCCGGTAGGAGTTCAAGGCTTCGACTTAGCCTCTTTTTGGGGGATGATCACTGGGGGGAACACGGGCGATTGCAAGCGATTTCCTTGCTTGAAAATTCAAGACGATGCCCTCTATGTTGCCTACAAGATCCTCGGCCACATCATTTTATGCAAGAACGAGGCCACCTACGCGACCAAGTCCGAGCTCTATGTTCTTAAATGTCTTCTCGATGGTCGTTAATTCCGGCTATACCCGTTGATCTTGCAAGGACTCTACTACGTTACTAAGGGTACGCCGGGAAGCAAGACGCCACTTCTCTCCTTCGCACCGTACGTACATTACCGGCCTCGCCCGTCACTTCGGGTTCGATCCGGCCGAAAGTGGTTTGCATCCACTCGGAACTACTTCACTATCTCTTACACGTGCCCCTCCGCCCCGAGTGAGGTCTTCGACTCAAGGAGGATCCTCGTCTCGACATAATGACGACGACGGCGATACGACAATGGAGCCGACCCCACATACTACTTCGGGCCTGATTCCCGATTGGGGTTAATTTTTTGAGGATAACCGAGCATTTCAATTGAAGATGTTCGACAAGCTCCAAATCATCGGCGAAAAGATTAACACGAACCACGAGCAAAACCGTCGGAGCTTAAGGAAGATGCGAGCTCGTGTTTCGAGGCTCGAGGAGTGGTTTGAGGTGGCGTATCCCCAACCTAGCATGGACGTCGATGAGAACCCCGAGGATGATGGTTCCCACGAGTTCTAAATCTTGTATCTTTATTTTTATTATTATGCTTTATTTTAAAAAAAAATGAAAATTATAAAAATCCAAAAATATTGTTATTTTCTTTGCTTTTGTTTGTTTTGTTTTTCTTAGGGCATTTCACATCATGTACGTTGAAGAAGCGGTCGATTGCACAAATCAACGGGTAGCATCTCGACTACTATTATTTCAGGGATGTTTTCTTTTTCCTTCCTCTTTTTGAATTTTGGATGTATTTGTAGCAATCAGGAGATTGCATAGAGAGGGGGGTGGTCGAGTGTGATTTGTATTGCTTAATTGTGTAATTTTTATTATTTGGCCTGTAATAATTAAATGCTTAAACGTGATTAATTACTATTTCTGTGCTTAATTGTATTTGTATGGCTTGCCTGTCAAAGTTGACTATGTTTGATTTGAGGTTCATGTCTTTTGAGCGTGCATAAGTGCATAAATTTCAAAAAATTTATTGTTATTTATATATTGTAAAATGGTACTTGGACGCAATTGATTTCGCAAAACCTTAAAAGCGGCGTCAATTCAAAAACTTTTTCATGCAAAAAAGCCTGTGAGTAGCCTGAGTGATTATCATCATTGCATGTGCTTGAATAAGTTTCAGTCTTGATATCTCTTTGAAACCGCTGTGTGTAGTTGACTTTGAAAATGACGTTAAGGCACAGAAAAAAACCCTATTCCGGCCATATCCATATATTTTAGCCACTATAAATTCCGAATGAGCCAATCATAGCCAAATAATCCATGCCTATAGCCATGAGTGTTTTTGAGACGACCCCTACAACCCATTAAAAGCGTGGGGTAGGAGTTCGTATTTTTATTGGTTATTTGAGTCTTGGAAATTTTTATTAGGAATTTATTATTTTGTAAGTAAGGACCACCATCTAAAAAAAATAATTAAAAAAAAAAAAAGAAGGATGGTGAGTCTTGGTAAATTTTTGTTAGTCATTGCCTACGCGCTAATAAAGGCTTGTGTTTTATTGTTTATTTTCTTGAAGCCTAATGTTTAAAGGCAAGAGTTGTGTTAAGGAAGCATATTTATAAGCTTCAATTATTTTTAAGTGGTTTGAGCTTACAGTCGGTTTACGAGTTTCGAGTTGAGGAATAGCCTAATTTTAAGGCTACGTTATGAGAGTTAAGTAAGGTTTTTATTTTTGAGCGAGGTGAAGCAATTTGCTTCTTGATTAGATTAGGTTGAGTGAGCGATTTAGCCACACGACTTATATATTTCACACCCGTCCAAAGAGCCTTACATTACAACCCGTAAAGACCTTACCGATTCTTAGTTTTGATAACACACTTAATTTGCGATTGAGAAGAGATTGATTTTCCGTGCTTATTTACTGTTCATGTAATTATATGATTTGAGTGTATACACGTCCCATGCAGCGATGCTTGAGTGCTTTTGAGCGAACACCCATATATATTTCCCTTTTGAGAGGATGCATGAATTTAATTTTGAAGCGACAATGTAATATAGGTGGAGTGTTTGACGTTGCGTGACTTGTACCTATATTTTCAAAATTACGTATGTAGCATAGCACAACCTTTTGCTTGAACTTATTTTCATTCTATTTATACTTTGAATTTATCGTTTGTTTGAGGATGAACAAACCAATTAAGCGTGGGGTAGTTGATTAACGTGGATTTGTCCTTATTTTATTAGTATTTTAGTTCATTTTTCTATTTGTTTTTGGTATAAGTTGGATGATTTAAGCGTAATTCCATATTTTTATAGTTCCAGCTTATTTTACCGTATTTTGATCGTAATTGATGCAAATAGTTGATATCTCATTGTTTTTCACCTTACAGCTAAGTAACCGGAAGAGTTCACTGCGTAATTAGATGAAGTTGATGTTCAAGAAATGGAGAACGAGCTTTCCGGTGAACGAGTAGCAAAAAGATCGAGAAACTGAGACAGACTCTCTGACGCATCGATCGACGCAAGCATCGACGCTCCGTCGACGCGAGGCATGATCCGCGATGATCGACGCACAACCGACGCAAGGCCGATGCAATTCTCTGAAGCGTCGATCCTAGACGCATCGGTCGACGCTCAGTCGATGCAATTCTCTGTTGCGTCGATCCATGACCGCGTCAGTCGACGCCCCCGCCCAGTCCACGCGAGTTGATTTATGCTCAGTTATTCGTTTTTAGATTCTTATGATACAATTGTTTCATGGTAGTTTCTTATATTCATGTTCTTAGATTCGTTAATTAGATTTAAATCTTCGTAGCATTTTATTGATAACTTAATTATTGCTCGTAGTTGATAATATAGTTTAGAATAATTAGTTTAATTATCCTTAGTTTAATTATTGCTTTTGCTATAATGATGAATTCAAAATCTTTTAAAATCCCAAATGTACATGTATTTTATTTTAGTTCGTAAATTGAGAAAAACATCCGAAAGACCGAATAGTTGTTTCCTCGAGAGATACGACTCGAGTCAAAATTATCACCCTACAAGTTCTTCGTACTCTTGCGAGCAAACTTATGTGTTTTAATTTAAATATCTATAATTGGGGTGCACAAAGAGTTTGGTTCACTTTGGTAGAAGCAGCCTCGGTAAGAGCTCTTCGCCTGGAAAAGCTGGAAGAAGGTGTGGCTATTGGATCCAGGCCAGCATAGCGCATGCCCAGATTATAGCACACCATGATCCTAAATGAGTTGGGGGTGAATTCAAAGACAGGGATTTTATAGAGGGATGCGATCTCCAACATCATCGGATTCACCGGGAGGCGCAAGCCTGCCTGAAATTAGTTAACATAAAAGGTCAACCAAACTGCCGGTGCCTGGCAAGCCAGAATACACGCCGGAGGACTAATAGGGTCAAAAGGCTCAGAAATTTTGTACTTATAACGAACCTCTTCCATCGTCCGATCACTGAGAACGGAATGGATTTTAGGATGACCAGGGACAGGTGGAGGATATTCTAAGCTAGAGGAAGATGAGGGGGTAGCCACCGTCGTCCGGGTGGGAGACGGCGAGGAAGAGGAATCTGCCGCCGCCTCATGGCTAGCAGACGGTGAAGAAGACAGAGTTGCCGCCGCTTCTAGAGCGGTGGACATCGAAGACGAAGAAATCGCTGCCACTACTGGGGTAACAGACGGTGGAGGAGAAGAAGCCCTCGCCGCCGGAGAAAGGGGAATAGCCGGAGGAATATCGGATAGAGGGGCAGACGAAGACATTATAAGAAATTAAAAGATTAAAAGACTAAGGAAGTACCTGGTCTACAGAGATGATCGGAGGAATGGAACGGAGGAATTGAAGTCGGAAAATTCACCGGAAAATATTGGAGAAAGGAGAAGGAAACTCGAGGATTTTTTGTGAAAGTAAAAAATGAAAAGTGAGAGAAAGAGAAAGAATAGCGGGAATAAAAGGAAGTAGATAAATTCAAAAAAATGAAAATCAAGGAAAAGGGGATTTGATGGGATCCCCGCATTTAATACGGGCAGACAAACAGTACCTTAGGCAATGAGCTGTAATGTTAACCATCCTAGGGTAGGTCACGCGCCGCTGACTTGTCAGTACTTTGAGAGACGTGTGGAAAATAATAACCGTTTGGGAAGATGGGCCGACACCACTAATGCCAATGATTAGGCCTGGTTGTCAGGCAGATTTATTGGGATTTGTACCGGTTCGAGAAATAATAAAGGATGAGTGGGACCTCATTTACTCCTGAGGGCCCTGGAATGGTACAACTCTACCCCAACCATTTCGGGGGGAGGAGTTGATGAGGCATAAATAGGCCAGACCCGGATTGGGGTAGAACTGGATCCAGACAGCCAAAGAAGGGAGCTCAGGCTGGCTTACGCTTGGTTTGATCTGGTTTTCTTAAAAGCTGAATAGATCAGAGCAGGGTCACCCCAACCCGGGAGTTGTCCTGAGCTGATAGAGACCTCCTGTGAAATAAAACTTGAAATATAAAGGCAGGCTTGTCAACAGAAAGGAGATCAGAACTAGGGAAGACCTGGTCCTTGATCTCTGCCGGGGGGACAAGTGGGACCACTTGTCAGAGTTTATTGTTTAAATGGCCCTTTATTCGCGGCCTTTGTTTTCGAGATCCCGGAAGGGGTCCCCACTGGGAAAAACTATAAGTATCTCAGCCCCAAGGCTGAGAGATGTATGTCATTCTTTGTGCATTCCTTGATTTGCTCACTAATAAACACTCTATACGCTTTCTGACTTAAGCATCAGAGAGGTTTCCACCGGAAAATCCCCGGTGGTCCTTTTCTGACGTATTTGTGTGTGCAGGTTGGGAAGTAGTGCAAGGTCTAGGCGAGGTTATACTTGTGGGTGAAACAGATTCAATATTGGCGAGCGTGGTTTTTTTTATTTGTTATAATAATTATTGTATATGCATTTGGTACTTCGTTTGTGTTAATATAGTACTTCTTTATTATGTATTTAGTACTTAGTTTATATGTATTCAATATTTGGGAGTGTACACTTTTTATATTATGCATCTTGTACTTAGTGTATTTGCATTTGGTACTTAGTTGGTGTGTAATTAGTACTTAGTTGTCATATATCTAGTCGTTAGTATATGTGCATCAAATACTTAGTGAGTGTACTTTTTTTTATTCGTTATGCATTTAGTACTTGGTATATGTGCATATGATACTCATTTAGTGTTAATTTAGTACTTAGCTTCTATGCATGTACTTAATTTTAACGTATTTAATACTTGACAATATTATACGTCCATATTTTATACATTAATAATAGTCACATGTAAATAAAATAAGTAAATATTCCCTCAAGTTTAGATAGTATGAAATTAAAGTTGGTATATTGTCATCATCGGTCATATAAAAATAAAACGTGACATGTCGTTAAGGAGTGTACATAATACGTAGGTAGTATGCATTAAATACTTAGATATTCTCCATATAGTACTTAGTGAGTGTGCACGTAATACTTAGCATGTATAAATATAGTACGTAAAGGTTATATATTTAGTTCATATGAAGTAAGGATAGTGTTGAGATTAGAAATCTGTAACCCTAATCAGTTAATAAAATTCGTTCTTCTCTTTGCCCGTGGACGTAGCCAATTTTGTGAACCACGTAAATCTGTGTCTTCTTTACGTTTTCTATTTACAGCTCTATATTCATATTCATTCATAACAAACTGGTATCAGAGCCAGGTCGATTTGATCAGGGTATTTCCGCACCGTTAGGGTTTCTTTTGCCGATCGAGAATGTTTACTTTTAACGTAAAGGTTGACAAATTCACTAGGAGAAATAGTTTTATTTTATGGAAGATCAAGATGCGATCTTTGCTAAAGCAACAGGGTTTGTGGGCGCCGCTATCATGAAAACTTAAATCTAAGGATGTAGACAAAGAAGATTGGAATACCCGAGAAGAAAAGGCCCACTCGACTATTATGCTATGTTTGTCTGACGATGTTATCATCGAGGTTGCTGATCAGGAAACTACCGCTGCTCTCTGGTTGAAGTTAGAGAGTCTCTACATGATGAAGTCTCTAACCAACAAGTTGCTCTTGAAGCAATGTCTGTTCCGTTTACGCATGCAGGAAGGTACTCCCCTTCGTGATCATCTAGACAAATTAAACAAAAGTTTACTAGATTTGCGTAATATTGATGTTAAAGTAGAAGATGAGGACGTTGCTTTAATTTTGTTAGTATCTTTGCCTGAATCGTATGAGAATTTTGTTGAATCGTTTATTACTGGGAAAGATACTCTGTCTCTGAAAGATGTTCGATCTGCCCTCCACAACAGGTAAGACCGTCAACAGGCAACTAGCTCTGTCACAGAAAATCAGGCATCGGGGGCTGTTTATCACATGTAAACAAAAAGGGAGACTTGGGAAGAAAACCGGGAAGCCGAATTAGAAAGGTTCAAAAGGTTTTAAACCCGAAGAAATCTGTAATTACTGTAAAGAACCAGGGTACTGGAAGAATGATTGTCCTAAGAAGAAGAGGAAGCAGGAGAAGAAAGGGGGTGTCGGCGGTTCTGCAGCTGTGGCAGAAACTGATACGAATTCTGAAGAAGATCTGGCTTTGGTTGCAGCTGGACAGTCTCATCGTAATGATGTGTGGGTTCTTGATTCTGGGGCATCGTACCATATTTGTTCTAACAGGGAGTTCTTCTCGACCTATGAGCAGATAGATGGAGGAAATGTTTCCATGGCAAACAGTGTTGTCTGCAAAGTGGTTGGGAATGGCTCAGTCAGGATACGGACAAATGATGGGGTATTCTGGAACTTGAATGAAGTCAGACATGTTTCACAGATGACGAAGAATCTGATATCATTGAGTCTTCTTGACAGCAAGGGTTTCAGTTTCAAAGGTGAAGGTGGAGTTATGTATGTCTGTCAAGGTTCAAAGGTGGTCCTAACAGGCCTGAAACGTGGTACCTTATATTATCTGCAAGGTTCCACTGTGACGGGTTATGCTGATGTTGCATCATCCGAGGTTTAGACCACGAATATGGCCAGTTTTGGGCCTTAAGCCCAATTTGGTGTATTCTCCTAATACTATAAATATGGTCTTTGAGATTAGAAATCTGTAATCCTAATCAGTTAATAAAATCCGTTCTTCTCTCTGCCCGTGGACGTAGCCAATTTGGTGAACCACGTAAATTTGTGTCTTCTTTACGCTTTCTATTTACAGCTCTATATTCATATTCATTCATAACAAATAGAATATGTTTGTAATACATAATTAATATATCTCTACTTAGGTAGTGTATATATAATACTTAGTGGGTGTGGATGCAATACTTAGTGTTCTGAATAAGTTGATCTTAAGGGGTCAATATGTGCATATCATAGTCAATTTGGGTACCTAATTGAAACTTAGAAGAGCCAAAATGGAGTTTTTGAAAATTTTAATTAAGTCAGAATTTGTATCAAATTTTGTTTTTGGCCTCCCCAAATACTTCATAACCCATCACCACTACAACCCTGTTGCCACTACATCCTCCACCTCACATGGTCGTTGACGTCACATTGCTGACGAGACTCCCTTGACCATCAAGACCCAATTACGGGTGACCGTTGACCAAAAAACACACAACACACGGAAGCACCCACATGCAACGATATTGATATGAAAATCTAACCTTGTAGTTTTGTATATTGAAATGAGTATAGTTCAATGGTCATGACCAACTGAAGTTTGGTGGTTCTACAACGGAGTAATGCACGATGAAAATTAAAACTTATAAGTACTTTTAACTCAATTTGTAGGCGATTGAAATATTAGATCAAAACTCTGAATATGACTTTTACTTTGAAAGGAGGGTGGCGAATCAATTCATAAGGCATTAGATTAGATGAGTTCCACCACCGACGAGACGGCGAATGAAGGAGATGTTGACGGTGGCTACAATGCTAACAGAGGTATTGAGTGGAAGAAAGAGAAACAAATATGATTTATTTTTAAAATACGAGGCTATTCTTATCTTCTTGAATATGAAATGAGCTCACGTTAAGAATGTTATCGCAGTAGGGAGTGCAAACCCCAAAAATATTTATATAGAGACTGGACCATAAGTTAAAACTAAGCTTATGATATTCTAACAAATTTTCCATATTTTAAATGTTATATATATTTAAATAAAAACAAAATAAGAAAGAAACGAAAAAGAACACGTGAAATGAGATGAGTAGAAGAGAGATAAAAAGATGAAAAAGAAGATGAAGGAAATAAGAAAAAAAATGCGTGAAATAGGAGATTCTCACTACTTGTGAAGTTTTTTTTCCTTCTCTCTCTATATATACACACACACACATATACACATACGTGAAATAAGAGACATTCCCTCTAACTTTTTTTGTCCCGCAAAATAAGAGATTTTCCCTCTCTATATTTTTTCTTTTTTGTTCCCATGAATACTCTCCATTTTCTCTCTCTTTCACACTCATTTGATTTTTTTTAACTAAAAATTTAAATACTATTTAAAATGTCCATAAATTACTCATTTGTTTTTCGTTTTACATAAAAAAAATATCAAATTAGTTATTTTTTCACGTTTACAATTTAACATCAATACTGCATAACTAAGAATAAATAAAAAAAAATTATGAAGAGAAAAATATAACTAAATTCACTTTGTTTTAATTTTATTTTTTGGTATACAAAATTGATCTTAAATTGTAAACCGTGAATAATCAAACAATTTTGATATATTTTCATATAAAATGAAGAGCAAACGAATAAGTTATGAACATTTTAAATGTTAAATAAAATTTGGATTGGGAAAAAAAGACTAAAAGTATAATGATATTAGGGCCACGTGTATAAGGAATATCTGAGAATATTTTTTTAATAAAAAATCTAGTTTTACTATTCAAAACCAAGAAATGTATAAATTCTTGTAATTAAAATTTTGTAAATAGTAAGAATTATTGTTTATTATAGGATTGTGAATTCTTATCTTTTATTTTATATATATCAAATCATGCCTATTATAAATACAATATTTAGTAAAATCTAATTATTTAATTGTAAGAAATTGTTGTTTGATTATGTAATTTTTGAATTTAAAATAAACGAATGTACGGTATTCGAAATATCAATTTAGTATTCCGACCTCTGGGATAAATAGGCCCTAAGAATGTCAATAAAGTAGACCTGACCAAGGTTTCGGAACCGTTTGTTCCCGGTTCCATAAATGGAAAACCGTAAGTGGAACCGCGGTTTCGGTTACTATTTTGGTTCCGATTTTAATCGGAACCGTCTATTATTTAAAAAATTATGTTCCTATTTTTCTTTCATTATTTAAATCATAAATAATATTATTAATAATGTATATAACAATATATAATTCATTATATCATTTATAAATATAATATAATATATAATATATATTAAAAAATCAATTAAAATCTAAGGTCGTGTTTGCCCTAACATTCAGAATATTGAATTTGGTATTCTGAATATCGAATACTCGTTTGTTCTAAGACTCAAAAACCAAATACTCAAACAACAATATCTTACAATTAAATAATTAATATTACTAATACAATATAATAATATACTACCACCTAATTTCAGGCATGATTTAGATCAAAAATAATATAATAATACATTATCACCCACTTTTCAGACATGATTTGACATCTACAGTAAAAAGTAAAGGATTGTGAATCCTATAACAAACAAGAATTTGAATACCCTAAATTCTGAATACCAGAATTTAGAATCCCAACGAATGCTAGTCCAAACAGGTCATAAAGGAAACGCCAATTTGGTTTCGATTACGGTGCAAGAATCGTCAATTTCACAATTTTTAAAACCCTATAACCATACTAAAATTATTAAAATCAATTACAACTAGTGTAAACACCCACGTATTATGCGGGCATAACGAAATAAATACATAATAAAACCAAATTGAAAAAATAAAATTTAAATATTGGAGATTTATTGTTCATACAATAAAGAAAATGTTCACTTGAGGTTTTAAAAAATTTCTTTGTAAACAACATTTGTTGTCTTATGAACAATGTTATCATCGTCGTCGCAGCATAAGGTTTTTAATCCTTTACGACTCTTCACCCGAGAGATGGCGACATAGAACTGGCCATGGCTAAAAACAGGTCCTGGTAAGTAGAAACCAACATTGGATTGAGTTTGACCTTGAATCTTGTTTATAGTCATTGCAAAACAGATAAGTGGAAATTGTCTCCTCTGAAATTTAAACGGGACCCTGCTATCCGATGGATTCAATGTCATGCGTGGAATATAGACCTTTATTCCAATATTAGTTCCTGAAAGAATCTTTGCTTCAATAATGCGTTCTCCAAGTTGGGTAACGACCAACCTTGTACCATTGCATAATCCCGAAACTTGATCCATGTTTCGAATCAACATAACCGGAACTCCAATCTTTAATTTCAAAAACTGAATTATTAATATAAAGAAAAAAGGAAATATTATTCACTTTAAATTTTGAAAAAACTCATTGTAGACCACATTAACTCTTATTTTGTATTTTATGTTGAAGCAAATAATCTCGAACCATTTTTGCTTCTTAATTCTCGATAATGCGGCATAAAGTTGATATTTGTATTGCATGAGAGTTATAAGATTGGCTAGTATAATAATAAAAAACTGAGAAACACATGTAATTCGGATAAATCTAAAAGTATTGTTTTCTATTATTTTGTATTGTACCGATGTCGCGTAATATAAATTTTTTAAAATTAAATTAATAATTATTTTTATATTAAATTATAATATCATTATGTACCTAGGTGAAAGAATTTAACTTTTCTTAACGTGTGTGAATTTCAACTCTTACTTTAAGCTGATATGGAACGCAGACTTTATTAATAAATCTTAAGTTTAATGATTTGTTATATTTTCATCAACCTAAATATATGAGAACAAAATTCGACTAAAAAAACTGGGGCGGTTTCTTCCTTTTCTACTTCATTTTTTCAAAAATATGAAGGGTACATTCGGTTCACCAGAATACCTCCTAGTGAAGCTCCTCCATTACGCTTAGCCATTCAGGACATACCAGGTTCTAGGTTAATCAATCGACCTATATATATATATATATATATACTAGTTCAGAAACACGCGTTTACGCGGGCATATCGAGCAAAATATATTAAAATGGACGGAAAAAAATAAATATTAAATTATAGTCAATAATACAACTTTTTGAAATCGTTCACATGAGATTCTGGAAAACTTCCTTGTAAACAACATTTGCAGTCTTATTAACAATATTACCATCATCGTCACAACTTAGGATTTTTAATCCTTTACGACTCTTGACCCGAGAGACTACGACGTAGAGTTGATCGTGACTAAAAACTGGTCTTGGCAAATACAAACTCACATTAGAAAGAGTTTGACCTTGACTCTTGTTTATAGTCATTGCGAAACAAATAATAAGGGGAAACTGTTTCCTTTAAAATTTGAACGGGACCCTACTATCCGAAGGGTTCAATGTCATTCGTGGAATGTAAACCTTCATACCAACATTAGTTCCTGACAAAATATTTGCTTCAATAATGCGATCTCCAAGTTGCGTAACAACTAATCTATTACTATTGCACAGTCCTGAAGCTTGGTTCATGTTTCTAATCAACATAACCGGAACTCCAACTTTTAACTTTAGAATATGATTGGGGATTCCGGAGCACTTTATCGTGTTTAGAGAATCTGTCGAGTACACTTGATGCTGAGCTTCTCCATTTACATATGTTTTGCAAATTGTGTCCGAGCTATGATATACTCGTTCATCACCCGGAAGAATCGACATCACGTATTCACTCATTGTCTCAACAATACTATTAGTTGGATCAATAATAGCTCTTTCTTCGAAGAATGAGTGATTGCCAAAGTTTTGTAAAAGAGATGTATAAGTGCTCTCAACAATTGTAGCAACATGATCATCTGAAGTTTGAAGAAGTATATCGTCAGGTATATCAATTAAAGGTTGACCATCAACTTCTGTACCAATTTTGCCATCACCGATTTTGAGTATCCAGTCGGAGAAATCCCGAATTTCACGTTCAACAGATCTTGATATTGATTGTCAAACGGTTAACCTCATATTCTTCGTCAATCGAAGAATCTTATAATGTTCCCATAATCTAGATGAACAAATACTGGCATACACAATATCTTCCCGACTACCCTTTGGCACAACAGGAAGAATCTGACGAAAGTCTTCACCTAGAACTATAACCTTCCGGCAAATGGTAAGTCCTTTCTTTCTTCAGGTGCAATATGCTTCAAACTTTTATGCAAAGCTTCAAAACAAAATTTACTCATCATCGGTGCTTCATCCCAAATGATTAGTTTTGCCCGATCAAAAAGAGCAGCTGATTCTGTTCCAGGTGTTATTGTACACATTGAATCTTCGGTCATGGTCAAAGGTATTCTAAATCGGGAGTGTGCAGTTCTACCAACTGGAAGGAAAAGTGCGGCAACACCACTCGAAGCAATATTGAGAGAAATTTCACTTTTTGAGCGTAAAGAGGCAGATAATGTTCGCCAAACGAAGGTTTTGCCTGTACCCCATAACCATATACAAAGAAAATACCACCCTTTTCATTTGTCGCAGCACTTAGTATTTCTGAATAGATTGTCATTTGTTCATCTGTTAGTGATGAGCATAATTTCTGATGTTCGACTTTTAAAAGACATCTATCAAAATTAAGCTCTTGCTGGATAAGTTTTTTATTTCCGTCGGTCATTAAAGAGTCGTCGGACAAAGGCATATCGGACAAATTCCTGAGCGATTTTCCATTACTTTGGAGAAGTTTTTCCAATTCAATCAAGGTATAGTTTTTCAACATATCATTACTTAGTTGAAGACCTGAACAAAGTAATAAAAAATTCTCAAGATTTGAGTATATAAGTTAATTATATTAGTAGATAATTACAAATCATAAAAAATAAGTACATCTTAAATTTATAAAAAAGAATTTCATTAAACTAAATATTAATTACCTTCTATACCCATAATTCTACGTTGTCTTCACAAGATGTCATCTGCTAGGAGATGCCATGTCTTTTCCCATACATATTCTGGTCTTGAAATACTTACAGGCATTGACAATGATGCGAAGAGCTTTCTAAGGAATGAAGGTAAACCCCAATAACTCGCTTCGACAATACCGTCAATGATTTTTCTCTATCATCATCCAATAGTCCCAAAGAATAACATGCAGCCTTGAAAGTGGGGTAGATAATGTTATTAATGGTACGTATATCTTCTTGACAAATTACTCATCGAGAATGATGTAGCATTATTGAAAAATAATATGCTTTTTCAACACCGGGCGGAACATAATCTAACCTACCAATTTTAAATCCACGTTGTCTTTTTCTCCAAACATGATCTGTGCCATCCCAAACAAATTTTGTGGGGAACTCTGTATAGGATGTTGATGGTCGATACTCCCCGAAGGAGGATCCGAGCTGAACGAATTAGGCTGACCTGGAGAAGTGGCTAAGTACCGAAGAGATCGAATAAGGTAATTGCCGAGCTCAAGGCCTGCTGCCGAGCAGACTGGCACCGAGCTGCCGAGACCCATGCCGAGCAGAGATTCGTCCAGGAGACAGCAAGAGCCCCACGCCACTCGCCGAACACTTCTGCCCAGGAGTGCCGAGCTGGAAAATGCCGAGCTGCCAAGCTCGGCACCCTGCCGAGCAGGACTTTTTCCAAGAGCGCCAAGCAGTGCCGAGCTGGGAAATGTCGAGCTGCCCATCTCGGCACCCTGCCGAGCAAGACTTTGTCCAGGAGCGCCAAGCGGTCCGCATCACTTGCCGAGCATTCTCGTCCGGAATTGCCAAACAGAGCGGTGCCGAGCTGCCGAGCTCGGCTCCATGCCGAGCAGAAGTTCATCCGGGAGACAACAAGGGCCCCACATTACTCGCCGAGCATTCTTGCCCGGGGGCGCCGAGCAGGGTGGCGTCGAGTAACCGAGTTCGGCCCCACTTGGGGCAGGAATGTGTGGTCCTTAGGGTTCGCRGAGGATGCCCGCATGGCGTCGTCGACCTCCAGTGCCGAACTAAAATGTTGAGCCAAAGACTRCAGGTCCTTTKAKTGTGAAYATARCTMAGCTCGGATTTAAGTCGACGAAAATGTCTGAGGACGGCATTGAGGCGGTGGATGCGAGAGTAGATATTTTGGAGGACCAATAAGGGAATGACAGGTGTACGATTAGGGTTTTGATAGGAAACTATAAATAGCCTCTCCAAGAGAGAGAGAAGGATCCCCAATTTTTTAGAGAGAGAAACAGAGAGAGATTTAGAGAGAGAAAGCTTGTAATCTGATATTGAACACTTGTAAAATGACCCGGCCAAGGCCGATCCGATCTGATATTTTGGGAATAAAAGTTAAGCACTTCTTCCTACTCGTTCGCTACTATTTGATTGCGGTTCTCCTGTTAATTTTTGGTTTTATATTTGGTTGTGTTACTCTTAACATAAACAAAATGGCACTAGAAGAAGGTCTCTTGTGATCTGCAGCCCACTGGCTCAGTCAGCTCTTTGAATTTGATTTTCTGTCTTCTGCCCAAATTTTCATTTTTTGTGAAGAGCTGAACTTCAGCTCTTCGTTGTGTTTGAGTGTGGTAAAAAAAAAGAAAAAGAAGAAAGAGAGATTTCTACTCATCCTACTTTTCAGCATGGATCCTTCAGAGAGTTCAAGGAGAAATCCTGGTAAGGAGCACCAGGAAAGGACTGTCCAATCGGGCCCGAACGGGCTCGACCCAGAACAGGTCAGATCGTTCATGCAGCACCCTGCTTTTGCCAAAGAACTTGAGGAGATGATGAAGAAAGCAGCAAAGTCAATCCTGACACCTGAAGCTCTGGTCGGCAACCCCAGGAACGCTGACCTTCAGGAGGGGCAAGCAGAATCAGACCCGGCTCGGGAGGCAGCAAAGAAAAATGGGAAAAGAAGGCTGGAGGAGGAAACCGAACCGAATGCCAGGAGCAAGCTTGATAGACCTCCCATCGCGCGCCGCCTTACATTCTCTTCCGCCCAGAACGTCTTCGCTCGGCTCGGTAAGCCAGCCAGCAAAGCACAAGAAGATCTTCCCGTGAGGTCGGCCAATAGCAAAAGCATGGCCGTGAGCATCCCATGTAAGACAAAGGACGATTTGGCCGAGCTGAAATATCTTAAACAGAGAATCGCCGAGCTGGAGGCCAAGCAAACACTCCCCCACTTCGGCCCACGTACCCGACCTCGTGACCTGTCCTGACTAGCCCGGCATGCGACGACGAATCCCCCCTATCTGTCCAAATTCTCTCTGAACCGTTAGAAGGGAAGCTGAAGATCCCTCCAATCGCCTTGTACAAAGGGAGCAGTGACCCCGATTCCCACCTCAGTCATTACCAGAATTACATGGACATGCTCGGCGCATCCGACACTTACAGATGCCGAATGTTCTCCATGACCCTGGACGAAGTCCCTTTGAGGTGGTATCGGTCGCTTCCAAGTCATTCAATCTGTTTATGGCCACAGTTGAGGTCCTCGTTCCGAGGACACTTTATGGTTTCTAAAGCCACCGTCGCACCCAAGAGAGCTATCGCAACCAAAGTGCAGCAGCCAAACGAGTCATTGAAGAGCTACATAGACAGGTTCACAAAGCAAGTCTCAGAATCTCAGCCGTGTGGCGATGAAGCCTTGCTCATCCTAGCTCAGAACGGTTTGTCGGACAATTCTTTCTTCAAATGGGTAAATAACCAGCAAGACCCGCAGACTTTCCAAGAATTCCTCGCTCTGGCCACGTCACAAATCGCAGCCGAGCAGAACATGTTAGCTCTAGTAATTTCCTTCCCACAGCATCACAAATCAGCCCGTCAGGTTGACAAAAACCCAAGCTCTCAGGCAATCATGTCCAAAAAGCTCCTACAAGACAAACACACAGACCTCCTTGCAGAGTACAACGAAGTCTACTCGATGGCAGCGGCCACAATTTTTGAACGGATCAAAGACCTAGATATCCTTCCTCCAGCTCGGCCAATCAAGAAAGACCCTTTCTTGCTGGACAAAAAGAGGTTCTGTAGGTACCACGGATCGATCGGGCACAACACAGAAGAGTGCCACGATTTAGTCCGTGCCCTGCTCAAAGTTTGTGATGATCGGAACCTACTGTCGTTCTCAAAGAATCATCAAGTCCGGCAAGAACGAAGAGGAAACAATCAGCCACCCCTACCACCACCTGCAGGGGCCGGGGCTCCGCGAGAAATCCTGACCTTCATTAATACGAGCCGAGCTGAGGAAGAGATTCCAAATAGGAAGAGGAAGATCCTGATCAGAGAGGCTAGGAGCTCAATTCAAAAAACGAAAGTCATGAGATCTGACGTTTTCATTTCGATGACCAATCAGAGGAAGAGGAGAAGCTTGTATCATCCTTCACCTTTCACGACTCAGATGCAGCCCCGCTGGACCATCCCCACTCAGATGCCCTCGTCATTACCATGTCCATCCTTGGAATCCGAACTCATCGAGTCCTTGTAGACCCCGGAGCGTACGCAAGCATAATCTACCTACCAGCGTTCCGAAGGATGAGAGTTCCAAAGGAATACATCGAGCCATGTGAGGACAGGATCAGGGGGATCAGTGGTGGCTATGTGCAGACTCTTTTCCAAGTTAGGCTATCTGTTGAGTTCGGCACGGGAGAAGAGAAAAGGACCATCCTCACAACTTTCGAAGTGATTGATGTCCCGAGCGATTACAATGCCCTTATTGGCAGACCAGCTCTTTACGACCTCAGAGGCGCGATGTCCGTATACCACTACTCGATCAAATTCCCAGGCGTCTTAGGCGAATGTGAGCATCGAGGAGATCAGGTAGCCGCCCGGGAATGCAGCTGGTCGATCAGTCCAAAGCAAATCAACATGGTTGAGCAGATGAACGAAGAGCTGGGAGAACCGATGGAGGATGCAAGTGAGGTGAAGGGAAGAAAGGATGTGCTAAGCTCAGAAAAGGCCGCCAAGCTCACAGAAATGGAAATGGAGAAAAGACCGTGCTCCGATCAGAACACCAATAATGATGCCGAGCTCGGCCATACCAAACAAAGCAAGGAAAGAGCGGGAAAGGAGCTCTCTGGGCATCAATGCCGAACAGAGAATGCCAAGCTTACAAGTTCCGAACAGAACAAAGAACGGGAAAAGCAAGAAAAAAAAACGAGCTCAAGCATACCGAACAGGAGGACACCGACCTAAGCAGGGACCGAGGTCGGCGCCCTGGGAAAGCCAATGTGGGAGCTTGAAAATTTCAAAAACCGAACAGATAATGCCGACCTGGAGATCGGGGTCGGCATGAAAAATGTTGAGGATGAACTGGATCCACGGAAGCCAAGCTTGAAGAGAAAGGCTACTCATGTTGAGCCTGTGGAGGAGCTAAACTGGGTATCGCTCGATGAACGTGACCCAAACAAACAAGTTCGGGTCGGCCACGACCTCAAGGAGCCCATCAAATCCGAGTTGATAAACTTTCTGAAAGAAAATCAAGACGTTTTTGCCTGGACACACGCTGATATGCAAGGTATCGATCCTGAGCAGGCTTTCCATAGACTCAACATTGATAAAAATGTCAGGTCGGTGATACAGAAAAGGAGAAAACTCAGCCCGGACCGATACGAGGCGCTGGAGTTAGAGGTCGTGAAACTCCTCGACAACAAGTTCATCCGCGAGGTCAGATACCCGGTCTGGGTGGCTAATCCTGTTCTTGTCAAGAAGCAAACAGGTCAGTGGCGGCTATCCATTGATTTTTCCGATCTCAACAAGGCCTGCCCCAAGGACAGCTATCCTCTCCCTCACATTTACTACATGGTGGATGCAACCACTGGACATGAGCTGATGAGTTTCATGGACGCCTACACAGGCTACAATCAAATACCGATGCACCTAGAAGACCAGGAGCACACATCATTCTACTCGGCGAGAGGTCTTTACTGCTACACAATGATGCCTTTTGGCCTGAAGAATGCTGGGACTACCTATCAGTGCTTAGTTAATAAAATGTTTGCTAGTATGATAGGAAAGACTATGGAAGTCTATGTAGACGACATGCTCGTCAAATCCTTGTACTCAACTAACCACATCGATGATCTGAATAAAATATTTTTCAGTTTTGCGTGTTTACCGAATGATGTTAAACCCAAAGAAATGCTCCTTTTGGAGTTAGCTCAGGAAAGTTTTTAGGCTACATGGTAAGTCAAAGAGGCATTGAAGCCAACCCAGAAAAAATCCGAGCTATAGCTGAATTACAACCCCCCAGAAGCATAAAACAAGTACAGAGCTTAACTGGCAAAATGGCCGCTCTGAATCGTTTCATATCTAGGTCCACGGACAAGTGTAAACCTTTCTTCGAAGCAATCAAGAAGAACTGAACTTTCAAGTGGACCGAGGAATGCCAAGCAGCCTTTGAAGAGCTGAAGAAATGCATGACAAGTGTGCCAACCTTACAAAAACCAATCAAGGAAGAGCCGCTGCACCTCTACCTAGCTATCTCAGCGGCGGCAGTAAGCTCGGCACTCATCCGAACTGACGAGCACGGACAGCATCCGGTGTATTACACGAGCCACGCCCTGCATGACGCCGAGCTAAGATACTCAGCCATGGAAAAACTAGCCTTCGCCCTAGTCACTTCCTCACGAAAGTTACGCCCATATTTCTTGGAGCACAGGATTGTGGTACTGGCGAGCTTCCCTCTCAAACAGATCATGCACCGCCCTGACACTTCAGGAAGGATGATAAAGTGGGCTGTCGAGCTCAGACAATTCGATATAACGTACGAACAAAGAACAGCCATTAAGGGGAAAGCCCTGGCCGATTTCATAGCTGAGTTTACTCCAGCGGTCGAACCAATTCCCGCAGAAACTGAACAGTGGTGCATGTACGTGGACGGGTCGTCAACAACTGGCCGAGCAGGAGCAGGGATAGTGTTAGTAAGTTCTGAAAAGAAGCCTTTCTGCTCGGCCATACGTTTCCAGTTCCCCCTGACCAATAACGAGGCCGAGTACGAAGCCCTTCTTGTCGGCCTGGAAGCAGCCGCCTAAATGGGGATCAGGAACCTAAAAATTCAAAGCGACTCCCAACTATTGGTGAATCAGATCAACGGAGATTATGAAACAAAGGAACCCAGAATAGCGTTATACCTTGAACTCACAAAAGCACGCCTAGCCGAGTTTGAAGCTGAGGTCATCCATGTATCACGAAACGATAATGTCCCAGCAGACTCTTTAGTTAAGCTAGCATCAAGCCTCGGAGTAGAAGAGCTAGATACAGTGACAGTCAGCCACCATTCAACAACGGCACTCGACGCCGCCGCCGCTTACTCGGCTAGTCAATCCGAACAGAACAAAGAAGTTCAGAACCAAAAGGAAAGCTGGATGAAACCATTCATACTTTACCTAAACGAAGGGGTGCTCCCAGAAGACCGAGCTGAAGCACGGTCAATACGAACAAGGTCAGCTCGTTTCACCATTGTGGATGGGCTGTTGTACAGGAGAGGGTATTCCATTCCCTTACTCCGTTGCTTGAATGAACAGGATGCGGAATATGCGTTGAGAGAAGTACACGAGGGCATCTGTGGAAACCACGCTGGAGGACAATCACTAGCTCACAAACTCATCCGACAGGGGTATTATTGGCCGACTTTGAAAAAAGTCGCAATTGAGAAGGTCAGAAAGTGTGAAAAATGCCAAGTGTTTGCACCCCAGATCAACTCTCTTGCTGAAACCCTCAATTCCATATACTCGCCATGCCCGTTCGCTAAATGGGGAATAGACCTGATTGGTCCATTACCGCAGGGCAAAGGAGGAGTGAAATATGCGGTAGTCGCGGTGGATTACTTTACCAAATGGGCAGAAGCCGAACCATTAGCATCTATAACTGACCAGAAGATCATCAATTTTGTTTGGAAATCGATCATAGGTAGATTTGGGGTGCCACTCTCAATAGTATCTGACAATGGCAAGCAATTCGACAGCAAGAGGTTTAAGGCATTTTGTGGAGAACTGAACATCAAAAATAATTTCTCCACACCATACCATCCTCAATCAAATGGACAAGTCGAAGCGGTTAATAAGATCCTCAAATACACGCTGAAGAAGAAGTTGGAGGATCTGAAAGGTAGCTGGCCGTAAGAACTACCCGGTGTCTTGTGGTCGTACAGAACAACACAACGCTCATCTACTGATGAAACTCCTTTCTCACTGGCCTTCGGATCAGAAGCAGTTATACCGGTTGAGATCAGGACACCCTCCTACCGGGTAGCACACTTTGAGGAAGAGAAAAATGACATGGCCTGCCGAACTGCACTCGACCTCCTTGAAGAAAGAAGAATGGAGGCCGAACTGAAGAACGCCATTTACAAGCAAAGAAGCGAACGTTACTACAACTCAAAAGTAAAGACCAGAAGCTTCAAAGTTGGTGATCTGGTCCTCAAACGCATTTTCGAACCAAATCAAGGCGCCCTCAAACCAAAATGGGAAGGACCATTCAAGATATCGGAAGTTCTCCAACATGGGGCTTACCGCCTAGAATACTTAGACAGACAAAAATTCGCACACCCTTGGAATGTTGTATACCTCAAAAAATATTATCAATAAAATTTTAGTTCTTGTTAATTATCAAGAGTAAAGACTCACAAAGCAAGGGGCTCCCAAGCCCAAAACCAAACGGAATGATAGACCGACCTCATCAGGACGATCTCATTCATAAAACCCTAGTATTACACTACTTACTATTAGAACAAAAAGAAAAAATCCGAGCTCAACGTGCCGAGCTCAAAAAAGAGTCGAAATTCAAAATTGACTCGACACGTTCGGAAGAGCAGGATCTCAAAAAATCCGATCTCAACGTGTCGAGCTCAAAAAAGAGTCGAAATTCAAAATTGACTCGACACGTTCGGAAGAGCAGGATCTCGAAAAATCCGAGCTCAACGTGCCGAGCTCAAAAAGAGTCAAAACTCAAAATTGACCCGACACGTTCAAAAGAGCAGGATCTCGAAAAATCCGAGCTCAACGTGCCGAGCTCAAAAAGAGTCAAAACTAAAAATCGACTCGGCACGCAAAAGAAAATAAATTTTCAAAAAGGGCCGAGCTCAAATTTTGCCGAGCTCGACACCCTAAATTTGAGCTCGAAATTTGAAAAAAAAAAAGGCAACATGCATGCATGTTTAGATCAGTAAAACCACCAAAAGAGTGCAAGCGAAAATAAACTAAGTATAGAACGATAAAGAAAAAAAAACCGGCCAGAACAAGCCATTTCGAATTAAGACCAAAAATTGTTCATCAAGCATTGAGTTCGGCTGCCCAAAAGTGACAAGCCATAAAAGTACAGAAAACAACAACACAAACTAGTTCTCGTCGTCCTCAGCATCATCATCACCCTCCTGCTCGTCCTCGTCAGCATCCATGTCCTCACCGCCCCCCATGCCATACTCCTCCATTTTCTCGGCAATGTGCTTCTCGAACTTAGGAATAGAAGCCCCATCTTTCAGCATTTGGAGGGCCTCCTGCATGGTAGAGAGGTATGAGGCACTCATCATCGGCCCAAGAGTCTCAGTCTTGTACTCTTCGACACCCACAGCCTTTGCCCGGCCATAAGCCTCCTCAATCTTCTGGGAACGAGTGCGAACCATCTCGGTATGCCTCTGGACCAGCTCGGCATGCTGGGTCTTCAAATCATCCAAATCAGACAAAGTCCGCTAAGTCGCCCCCAAGGCTGCCTCGACAGACTGCTCAGCTTTCTTAGCCCGAGCCATCCAAGAGTCGCGATCAAGAATGAGGTCAGTGCACTGGCTATGGGTTTCCTGAAGAGCAGCAAGTTCTTGCTGGAGCCGAGCATGATCCCTTTGAAGTTCAGAGAAATTCCGACACGCCAACTTCATTGAGCCAAAGGCCCGGCAGAGTTTCATTTCAGCAAACCCGACCTGGCTGTCCCCATCAAAGCCGGACACCCAGTCATTCAAGCCTGGATTCTAGCTCTGAGCCATACTCTCCAATAACTCAGAAAAAGGATACCCAGTAGACGACCCTCCAGCAGTGTTCGGTGCATAACACCCCAAATAATCGTACGTACGAGGAGCTGAAGGAGGACGAGGACCTCCATACACAACTTCCTCATGTTCGACCTTGATGGGCTCGCGGTGAGAGCTGCCCTCACCGACCTGAGGGGCTGGAGGAGACACAAGAGGAGCAGATGGGGCTGACGAGCTGGCCTTTTTCTTCCTCTTGCCACCACCAGCAGCAGCGGGCTTCTTGGCTGGCTTTTTGGTGTTCAACTCCAAGAATTTCGCAGCTTGATCAAGCGCAGAAAGAGGCATGGTTCTGTCAAGGAAAGGGTAGAACACTGCAAGAATGAAAGTAGAACTCAGCAAAACACGAACAAATACACAACCTAAATATATAACATAACAGAACTGAAAAATGCAGCCCAACCGAGCAGGAACCCTCGAGCTGCCGAGCTCGGCTCAAATTTTCAAACCGACATAGGCGCCGACGCCGAAGCGACGAGCAACTCATGCCGAGCTGAAAATTACCGGCCAGACGAGCAAGGAATCCCCGAGCTTCCGAGCTCGGCTCGAATTTTCAAGCTTGCATTGGCGCCAACGCCGAAGTGACGAGCAGCCCATGCCGAACTGATAATTACCAAGCTGAGTAACATATAGCAGCCGAGCTCGGCTCGGCAGCATCGATCAACACGATAACACGAACGATAAACTACCGACTCAACATAGATTTCCAAATAGAAAATGTAAAGCGTCAAGCACAGAATATCAAATAAATCACTAAGCTCACCGGGAATGGTAGGTCCGAGCTGAGAGCGAAGAGGCGAGTCCCTGAGTCCGGCCCTTTGGAGCTTGGCTTTTGTAAGCAATACCTTGTAGTGTCTCTGCTCTGTATCGGAATCCAAAAGGGTAATCAAGCGGGCCACAAATTCCTTGCTGGGTTCC
Organism: Phtheirospermum japonicum; assembly: GCA_014905375.1. NCBI lineage: Eukaryota > Viridiplantae > Streptophyta > Magnoliopsida > Lamiales > Orobanchaceae > Phtheirospermum > Phtheirospermum japonicum. The sequence goes on from BMAC01001445.1 coordinate 106,204, forward strand.
TTTACCTTTCGATACGCTGAAAAGAGGGAAACAAACAATAAGGGTTAGACCGAAATTAAAGGAAATTATTAGTGCTATACTGACCAAATTTTGCATAAGAGTTGGGGGGAGGGTAGAGCGAGCCATCGGGGTTCCGTGTCTGCCAGTCCCCCCCGACATAAAACCAATGGGATTCCCAGTCATGAAGGGAATCAGGGAGCCCGGCCACAAGATTTTTGAAGTGGCCGAATCGGACCGAACCATAATAAAAGCCGGAGTTAACCCCATCGGCGGCCTTGAAGAGGTAGAGCCAACGAAGCTCCTCGAAGGAGGGAGCAGGCCAATTGTTTAGACTAAAAGGCACAAATAAGCCTAGGATTCGAGCCACGGTCAGGGGGTGGAGCTGAAAAATGGGTAGTCCCAAGTCATTCAGAATACCCGTTAGGAGCCGGGGGAGCATAAACGAGACACCAAAACGTAAGCTGTCCGAGAATAGAGTGGTGCACGAGACTGGCGGGCGAAGAATCTGCTCGGCATCGTAAGGAAGGAATAGGTGAACCGACATGGGCACCCCACACTCGTTTGAGTACACGACCAAGTTGTTGTCGACCAGCTCACTCTGCTCCACGGCAATCTTGAGCATCCGGTCTTCCCACTCGCGGGGGGGAGGTCTCTTCCAATGACCGACCGGGGAGCGCTCGCCCGGCTGGTCCGACCAGAAGGCGAGAGTCTCGGGAGACACCGGTCTTGCCGTAGCCTTAGGCTTTCGAGTCTTTTTGGCCCCTGGTGCTCGTTGAGTCTCATCTTCGCCCGGGCCAGAGAGGTCGTCTAGGGGCTCCAGATCGGCCAGACCAACCCCGAAGTCCTCACTGACGGCACCGGTTCGATCTGGACTCAAACTCGACGACCGAGCTGGGCCACCGACTACACCCCCACTAGGATAGTTGACCTTGCCGCATTGTGATTTCAGAAAAGGTCCTCTCCTGGGCCCAAAAGAACAACCCTGTCCGAACTGACCACCAGGCCCGAAAGACTGGGAATGCCCGAACTGAAAATGACCACCAAAGTCTTCATTTGGAAATTGTTCGAAGTCGAAGGGCCTCCCTTGACCAAAAATCTCCCTGGCGCCAAAACTACCGTATTGATCAAATACGGACCCGATGGAAAGATGGGTTGGTCTCCGTCCTGACTGTCCCCCTCGTACCCTCGAGAACTATCCAGGGAATAACCCAGGCTGTAAGACATAGAGAAGAACCGAAAAGGAAAAGAAGAAATTTACCTTTGACTAAGAAGAATCCGAGAAGAACCGAACAAGGAAGGTATGAAATGGACCGAGCTGGGTATCAAAAAATTAGAGCACAAGTAATTCTCTCTCAATGAAATATATGTTTTGGAAGAGAAAGAAAGTCAAGAGGCTGGAGCAGAAAGTTGTGAAATGAAAGTAGAGAAAGAGAGAAGAAATGGAGTTTAAAAGTTCACGTAACAAGTAGGAAGAATCATTCATGAACCACAAAAATCCAAAAACCTTCACATGTCATAAATAGCCAAAATGTACCAAAAGATAGAGGTGGGTCCCGAATATCTCAAAGGAAGGTAACAAAAGCTTCCCCTCTTAGGGAACGTGACGGTCAAACTTTCATGCAAAACAAAACCAGCAAGACCATACGGCCATGTTCCGACCAGCTCGGATCCCATGAACGATTAGAGTGAAATGAGGCGCAGACCCGCCTCCATCTAAGCCGACTCCACGCTCAGGGGCTTGTGATGGTCGATACTCCCCAGAGGAGGATCCGAGCTGAACGAATTAGGCTGACCCAGGAGAAGTGGCTAAGTACCGAAGAGATCGAACAAGGTAATTGCCGAGCTCAAGGCCTGCTGCCGAGCAGACTGGCGCCGAGCTGCCGAGACCCATGCCGAGCAGAGATTCATTCAGGAGACAGCAAGAGCCCCACGCCACTCGCCGAACACTTCCGCCCAGGAGTGCCGAGCTGGAAAATGCCGAGCTGCCGAGCTCGGCACCCTACCGAGCAGGACTTTGTCCAAGAGCGCCAAGCGGTGCCGAGCTGAGAAATGCCGAGCTGTCGAGCTCGGCACCCTGCCGAGCAGGACTTTGTCCAGGAGCGCCAAGCGGTCCGCATCACTCGTCGAGCATTCACTTCTGGAATTGCCAAACAGAGCGGTGCCGAGCTGCCGAGCTCGGCTCCATGCCGAGCAGAAGTTCTTCCGGGAGACAACAAGCGCCCGCATTACTCGCCGAGCATTCTTGCCCGGGGCGCCGAGCAGGGTGGCGTCGAGTAACCGAGTTCGGCCCACTTGGGGCAGGAATGTGTGGTCCTTAGGGTTCGCTGAGGATGCCCGCATGGCGTCGTCGACCTCCAGTGCCGAACTAAAATGTTGAGCCAAAGACTTCAGGTCCTTTCACTGTGAAAATATCTGAGCTCGGATTTAAGTCGACGAAAATGTCTGAGGACGGCATTGAGGCGGTGGATGCGAGAGTAGATATTTTGGAGGACCAATAAGGGAATGACAGGTGTACGATTAGGGTTTCGATAGGAAACTATAAATAGCCTCTCCAAGAGAGAGAGAAGGATCCCCAATTTTTTAGAGAGAGAAACAGAGAGAGCTTTAGAGAGAGAAAGCTTGTAATCTGATATTGAGCACTTGTAAAAGGACCTGCCAAGGCCGATCCGATCTGATTTTTTGGGAATAAAAGTTAAGCACTTTTTCCTACTCGTTCGCTACTATTTGATTGCAGTTCTCCTGTTAATTTTTGGTTTTATATTTGGTTGTGTTACTCTTAACATAAACATACGACAACAATTTGGCATGGGAATACTTCTTATTACACACCATCCAAGCAAGAAACATTGATTCTCTTCCATTTTCTTCAACAATAACTCGATCAATGGTATCATCATCGTCATAGAAGACTGGCTGCTCGTCGATTTGGTGGAAGCTTAATCTCTGTACATATGGGTTCCTATAATGGATATCTAATCCAGAAATACGCCAAACAGCCTCGCATGGAGAGATATATCTACAGTTGTAGTAGTTTTTTATCTCATCAACGACTTCTTCCTTTGAAGTCCCACCATTTGAATCCTCGGTTATTGACACAGTTACTCGATCGTAGCCTTTATTTATGTACTTAAACAAGTACTTAATTGATCTGAACTTATTGCACCATTCTACGTTAATGTGAGCTTGATACCTCGTCAAGAGTTAGGGACTGTACGAAACTACAAACTTGATATCTAAATTGACACTATTCTTAACTAAAAAAATTCTTGTATCTTTTCTCTTATACAGTAGGTATCCATCATCATCAACAGTGGTTGTATCAGTATATGGCTTAGGAAAGCCCTTAATACACTTTCCTTTCTTTAAGCAAGATTTCTCTGTTTTGGAGTTGCACGAACCATGCATCATATGTTGAGTCACCAATTCGTGTAAAAAGGGATTTATTTCTCGATTTGGTATCTTGTTAGAAGAGTTTTAGTGGTGTTGAAATATATCAACGGGTTCTTGGCATGGTATTATCGGAATTCGATTCGATTGAGAGAATCAATGTGTTTCAAGCTTGAAGAGATAAAAGGAAAATGAAAATAAAGCAATTAACTATCTAAACTATCCTAGAAATGGAAATAGCAAGTTGGTCGGATGCCTCGTCGTATGCCTCAAATAGAAAATGCAAAGCAATAATGAAAATAAGCAAGAAAATGCAATGTTTCACCAAGTACAAGCATGCAAGCACAAGGTACAACTATGCATAAAATCCTAAATAATGCAAATAAGCAAAGATTGAAAGCATGAATGGAAAGAGCAATGGAAATTGACGTCAAAGTTTAAATCTTTACGGAAAATAACAAGCAACAAAGAGTAGATTTAGGATTTAAGCATGAAACAAAGCATGAAAATAAAAGTCAAAATAAAGCATGTGAAAGACTCTAAATCAAGACGATCTAAGACTCGATCTATGATCTAGATGTGTCACTCATCTAGATTCCATACCCAATTCTTAAGATCTAACATGAATTCAAGGTGATAAGACAAAAGGCATAAAATGAAGAACAAGCATGGAATGAAGAACAAAGCATGGAAATAAAGCATAAAACATGAAATTGAAAGGAAACTTACTTGAATTAAGAAATAAAACAAAGATTGAATTTAATTGCATCAAAAGTAAAAATCCAAGGGAGTACTTGGATTCATCTTGAGCTAACAAACCCAAGGAAAAACTTGGAAATTAAATCTAGAGAGAGAAAATTATCCCAACCCCAAGCTTGGGTTGGGAGCAAGTGATCCTTACAAAATGAGGGTTGTAGTCTATTTATACTAGGTGTAATTGGATTTAAATGGGCCAAAATAGCCCTTAAGGCTTGAAAATCCCAATTTTGATCAAGTTTGACCCGGAGGCACCTTCTTAAACCTATGGCTAGCCGCTTGGCACAATTCGGCTCAAGGTGGCTCGACCATGGCTCGCATTTGGCCGAGGTGGCTCGGCCATGGCCGAGCCCGGGCACGCATGGGCACTGGGGGTCGGCATCTTGCGGGCAGGTGTGGGCTTGGGCGTGGAGAGTGTTGGCGTGAGTCCTAGCAAGCGTCGGGCTCTGCTGGCGTGAGGTTGGGCGCAGGATTTGGCGAGCTCCAGCAGCAGGCACGCGGTCTCGGCAGGCGCTGTCGGTAGCATGCGGCGCTGGGTGTGGGTGTGGCCTGGCGCCTGCGCGCGCGAGGCTGGCGGGAGCTGCCGGGCGCTGCTCGGACACTGGGTAACCCAGTGTCAGCAGCACACCCAGTGTGGCAGTTTAGCGTGAATCTTGACAAACACCGAGGTCTGGCGCCTACTTTGGCGAGTTGTGGCGCGGGTTGGCTAGTATTCCAGAATGTTTGGGCATTCTTGAGCCTCTTTTGGCGTGGATTTTGGCTTGCCTTGGCTAGTACCTTTAGCCTCCAATGCCTTTACCTATAAAAATAGGAACTTTAAACATAAAAATCCGAAATTACACCAAACCTCCAATTAATTGAAACCATTTAATCCAATTAAACGTAAAATAAATAAGAAACAAGAAAGTCAACAAAACGAGAAAACAAACGAAAAACCTAACGAAACTTGATAAAGAACTACTAAAATCATCATAAAATCCTAATTAAGAATACGAGAAAAACACCACAATTATATGCAAAACAACTACCCCACACTTATCAGTTTGTTCGTCTTCGAACAACAAAAAGAATCAAGAGTGCACATGCAATGAACATTGTGTAAAAAGATAAATCCTTGTGCTTATCCTTATTAATATGATGGAAGTATCAACATAGACTCGCTATCGTCAAGCATTGCTCGTATTACTCTTTCTCAAATGCAAGCCAAATCGATGACTTCCTCACAAATGGAATATTGAGCGTGTTTGCTCAATTCGCTCAAGTGTTTAGTATATAGGACGTGTTTACGCTCAAGTCAGTCAATACATGCACCTTGTCAAGATTTCACAAATCGGATGCTCTAAATTTCTCATAGTACATGACCAAACAAAAATCGAAAGAGGTCTTTTTATGGGTTGTAATGTTTGCTCTTTGGTAAGGTATGGGATATTTAGATATGGTGGCTAACACACGATCAAACATGATCAATAACACACAAAATCCTAATTTCTAAAACCCAAAGCTTATAATCGGTTCACCTTTCCCAATTTACCACACTTTAATTCGAAACCCTTTCGTATACTCACCTGCTTTTCCGACTTTATTTCACAACACTTAGAAGCTTTTTGAATTTGCTTCTTTTTACTAAACTTAGCCTTTTTGAATTAGGCTTTTCACTTGAACGCATGCTTTATCACTTTTCGTGATTTGTGTTGGAGTATTTTTTTTTATAAGCAACTCAAAACCCGAAACCCATAATCGATTTCCCTCACATTTCTCGTCAACTAAAAACACACCCTCTCACCTCACAATTCATGAAGATACAAGAGCTAAAAATGAGCTCGGCTAACAAGAAATGGGATAAAGGTTCTACGAGGCTCATTTGGATTTTTTAGTAGCTTATATATATGGATATGGCCGGAATAAGGGTGATACATGTGCCTCGAGGTCATTTTCGAATTCAATCATGTACAGGCAAAATCAAACCTCCTCAATACAATTTCCATAAAAATGCAAGCAAGCCGATAAATCACACAAGGCTACTCACTAGTTTGCACCGAATTTGGGAGCAAATCCAAAGGGCTTTTAGAGCGTTGCCATCTTTTCACGAGTAAAATGTCGATTATATATATATATATAGGCGGTTTGGGACGAAGCACAAAGATTCAACTCCTTACACAAGAGGATATATACATGCAAAACCCGACAAGTAAACTATTCAAACTTCCAAGCACGTGGAGTTGTTCAACAACGTAATAAAAACACAAACGACACAAAATTTGACTCAACCATATAAATGCTCAAATAGTAAGCGTCACTTCGCCAAGAATGCGTCACTTCGCCAAGGCTCGAGTTAAGAACAACAAATCATGCTTGATAAAAATCTGGACCCTAACCACCTACCCACCCCACACTTAAACCATGCAATACCTGCATTTTAATGAAAACTAAGTAAAAGGAGGGTGAATAGAAACTTCCTTAACCGAGCGAGTTTGGGTCGAGCTCGGTGGGGTCCACTAAGGCATCTAAGCAATCCAAGCAAAAATCGAGTGTGGCTAGTATCTCCCGACTCCATGAATGCTACTTACTTATCCAATCGCCCAAGGTTGAAGTCAGAAAACAACACACTATACAAGAAAATCATACGAAATTAAAAACTCAAGAAATATGTACACGAATCTCAACAAAATATTTTTTTTTCGATTTTTCAAATGTTTTTGGATTTTTATTTTAAGAAGAAAGAAAGAAAATAAAAGAAATAGACGAGAAGAACTTGGGTTGCCTCCCAAGAAGCGCTTATTTTACGTCACTAGCTTGATGTACTCCCTTTTGGTCAAGGTGGAAAGATCACGGGAGGGTCCACCAAAACAATCTCCTCCTTGTTGGGAGGATTTGTGGTCCTAAAGTGACCCGACACCTTGTCTAAGATCCAATAGAAATATTGTCTGGCTAGTTTATATATCGGGCAAGTAGGAGTCACCTCGGGTAGAATTTCGGGTGGAATTGTGGTTTTGAAGTGACCCGACGACTCATCCCATAAACAAAAGGAGTAATGGCCGGCTATCTTTCCCAACATGTGGTCGAGTGACGGAGGAGGGAAATGATCACTTTTGATATCCGCATTTAACTTCTTAGAATCGATCAACATCCTCCATCTCGTCGTAGCCCTCGTGGCCAATAACTTTCCCTTTTCATCCTCGATCACCTTCTCGTCTTCCACTATCTCATTAGAATTTGGATTCAAATGCCATTGAAATTCTTGAGGTGGTTGGGCATCATCCTCCAAGACGAGTTTATGCAAGTAAGTCCAAGGGCTAGCTCCCTTTATCACTCCGGGTCTCCAACCAATTGCACCCTTACGAATTTTAAGTTCTTCAATCGACCCCTCCTCCTCATCTCACTCCGGATTGGCAAAGATGATGATTTGCTTACTCTCCTCTTTCTCCAAATAAACACGCTTGAGAGGATATGGAGGAGGCTTAAGCTCGGTCTTGTGCCTCCTCTCGAACTCGTTGGAGGCTAGCTTAAACAAATCACCACTCCCCTCAAGGCACTCTTCAAGATCTTCAATCTTAGCATCACTAACCTCCACCTCCCCCTCTAAGAAATCGTTAATTTTTTCAATCTTATCATCAATAACCCCCACCTCCCCCTCTAAAGAGTCATTGTTGCCCTCAACGACCCATAAACAAACTTCTTCACACAAGTCTTGGGTACATAGAGGCATAACGGGCTCATCATTAAGAACAAGGGGCTCATCCTCACAACATCCCTCAATATCGACATCCCGTATAATATCTTCCTCAATGCAATTATCATCCAAACAAATTCGTTCGACCGTGTCCTTGATGAAGTCCATACACCCACTCTTCGCAAAATTGTTTTGAAGTAAAGGGTAGGGGGTCAAGAGGAGTAAAAATACTCGGAATTGAAACCACGGCCTCCTCCTTCGGTGAGACAACCGAATCAACTACCCCACACTTATCAAGGAACGTGACCGGAAGAGTAGGCGGAGGTGGACTTGAGAATTATCGTGTAATGGCCCATATATCCGGATCGAGGGATGGAGTAGGAGCAATCATCGGGGTAGCCGGATCAAACGGGCCCTCGGGAGGAGCAACAATAGGATTAAGATTCGGCAGTAGAGAAAACAATGGTGGAGCACAATCGGGTCCCAGCGGATATCCATGGCCTCCATACACATCCTCCGGACGAGGCATCGGCAAGTTGAACGAGAGAAGGGAAAGGCAAGAGTCGGTAACATGACCACGCAATCCACACCATGCACATCCCACAAACGGTCAGTTAACATCCTTCAAAGTGCGGATGGGGGGCCACTTTCGATATTGGAGCTCGGACCTCCAAACAACGCATTAGCCTCGTGATCTTTAGCGGATAGGGTTATGCGCGTCCCAAAATTGAGATTTGAAGTAAGAGGACCTCCATCCGGGCCGGGATTCCCAAAGCCACCATTATACATATTCGGATAGGGAGTGGGAGCACTATAGCCACCATATGGACCGGATGTTGGTGTATGCATATTCGGAAAGTGATTGGAAGCACCATATCCTCCATACGGAGTGGAATTCGGAGTTTGGTTACGAACGATCCCATTTGGATTAACTAAGCCTCCATCATACATGTTCGGAAATTGAGGAGTAGGGGCTCCGTATGTGCACGTATGTGTTTGACGTGTGCATGTGTGTGATATAGTGTGCATGTGTAATTATATATACATATATAAGAAGTATGCATGTGTGATATAGAGTGCATGTGTAATTATTATCTATATATAGTGTGTGGTGTGTGCATGTGTTTCAATCAAGAAAACAAAGTAAAAACAAACACCACACACACACACGTAAGAGTTGGTAGCAAAATAAGGTGTAGTTTTGTCCCACATCGACCTAAACTAAATTTTTAAAGGAGTTCTCACCTTATAAAAGGCCTCTTTAGCATTAGTATGTCCCACATCGGCCAAAAGTAAAAGCTTAAAGGAGTTCTCACCTTATAAAAAGGTGTTCTCCTCATTTTATTTTAAGATATAAAACTAAAATACTATATATATTGCATGTTTTCATAATAAGGGGTCCTTTAACTAGGAAACCTTGTTTTAGTATATTTTCTTAAGGTGTCGAGGTTTTTATTGAAGGGTTATCGTGGGGATATTACCCGGTGCTGTTTTAAGGTACATTTTCTATTTTCTACTAGTCTTATCCTTATTATTATTTTCATTAAATTTAGTATTTTATTTATGGATAGTTAAAAATAGTATATTATTTTAATTAGCCTCTAGTGGTAATTAGAGTTAGTATTTACGAGTTTTTAAATAGTATATTATTTTGTAATGATAAAGTATTTTAGTAATAATGGTTATTTTTCCCGCAATAGTAGTATTTGTGATTTAGATTAATTTATTAGTAATTAGACTAAGCAACTCTTTATTTCTAAAAAAATACGAGCATAGGATTTATCTGAAAAGGAATCGTAATTTGTAAAATTGAAGTATTAAATTCAAGTCTAATCAATATCAATATTTTATCCTGATTAGATTATATTGAAGAAGTTGATCTGTGTTTTGAGATAGTGTAAGCTTTGGACCTGAGGTAAGTAGAAATTCATCTGCAACTACAATGCATAAACATAATATTGTTTGGTTTGCCTATATGATCGTGATTATGGTTTGTACTATCTGAATGTTATATGAGTTGTTTGATGAATTATATTGATATTTGCTTATTGAGCATATGTATTGGCATGTGCACGTGCATACATAAGCCATGATCATATAAGAAAGTTTATTAAAATATAAAAGATAGTTTTGACCACTGTTAGTGCATCGAGGCATGTGAGACATTACCTTGGGTATGTGCGACATGCTTTTATGTTATATTGAGCCTGTGCCATGTGAGATATTACTTCGGGTATGTGAGACATTCGGACTGGCTCCGATCCCAGTGCCATGTGAGACATTACTTCGGGTATGTGAGACATTCGGACTGGCTCCGATCCCAGTGCCATGTGAGACATTACTTCGGGTATGTGAGACATTCGGACTGGGTATCGTAATGATTGATTATATGCTGAGCTCTTTCCGATGCACTACAGATAGGTCAAGGGTCCAATAAGAAGAAGAATTTTAAGAAATGGTTTACGCCATCAGCATGATAAGTCAAGAATGAGTTGCATTGATTTATGACATTCAATGAACATGCATGATTTCTGCTTACTGAGCTTTAGCTCATGTAGTATATGCATTGTAGGTGAGCCCGATAATGTCTAAGTACTGACTGACGGCGTTGTTGGAGTTTTATGAAGTTTTGAGAATCCTTGTACATGGATGACGACCTGTTGGGCGGGATAATGGGCTCGATTTTCTTTCTTTTAAAGTTTTGTTCGTGTTTGAACTTTCAACAAATATTGTAAATATGGTGTGGAGCTTGTAAATAAGTTATATAACTCTTTATCTCTATATAAATAAATAACTTTTGTTTAAGCCATAAGCAATAATGTTTTATTCATTTGATTAAAAAAAATATTTACGTTTTCAAGTAAGTAAGTTTTCACACTCAAATCGATAGGTTCTTTTCTTCCTTACGTTATGAGGGTTGGGTGTGTGACAATATATATATATATATATATATATATATATATATATATATGAAAAAAGTATTTTAATATAGCGCATACGAAAAAAAAAAAAGTAAAATAATCACATTAAAAATACTAACAAATTTATTGATCGTAAAATATTTCTGAATAAACAATTTATTCTGTGGGTAAGAAAACTTCTGTTTATATATTTGACGATGAAATATAAATATTATAATTTCGAACAAAATATAAATAACTGGAGAGTATAATATATAAGTGAAACTTGAATTTGTTTTTTGAAAAAAAGAAAATTTAAAATTAACGAATTAATATATATGAAAAAAAACATACCGAATGATCCTTGTTAGAATACGTAACACATATGCTTCGATTGATTGCAAGCTGAGGCTGAAGACTTACATCCATTGTTTGTTTGATTTTATAAATGAATACATTTTTTATACATGTAACAAAAAGTGACAATCAATTATTTATATAGAGTGATTAAATTATCATGTTATATAAATATATGGAAATATTTAGAAATATTTAGTAACAGTTTTATTAGTTTCCATTTGTAAATGATTCTCTTATAATTAATGAAGAAATAATAATTCCAATAAAGGCATCAAACAAATTCGTTAATTATGGTATAATTAAATTCCAAATCAATTAAAATCATCAAATTTCTAAAAAAAATTATAAACAATCACAGTGATTATCGGTTAATCAAAAATATATCATTCTATTAATCCGTTTACCAAAAAAAATGAAAAAGAAAAAGATGATTAACATGGTAGTAACTATTTATTTTACAATAACAACCTTTTTAAGAATATAAAGGCCTATGGACGTTATCAATTATCAATTAATAGTAATTTATTTTTCAATCCTATAATCATAACACAATATGTGTAGCAATGTGAAAAAATCTGAGATGACGACAATTGACAATTGATCCAAAAAAAAGGAAGGAGTGTACATAAATGAAGTTACGTTGTCAAACATTCCTTATCTGATTTTATTATTATAATTGATTTATTTTAGCATTCATTAACCTCAAACTCAATAATTATCAAATATATTTACTTAAAAATAGTTACTATGAAAAAGGAGTATTCCATATATAGAGTGCGCAATTTATTATAATCTATCAAATTTGGATCAATTAAAATCATCAAATTTCCAAAAAAAAATTATAAACAATCACAGTGATTATCGGTTATAAATCATTATTGACTGGAATTTGTAAATTATATTCGGTTTTCATTATTGTTATCTTTTCCATAATTATTTTGTTTACTTCTAAATTATATTTACTTTCCATCTTTTTACCCTGCACGATTTGGAATTGGCATTATATGGTATATCTGCATTTAGAAGTGAAATAAGTTATATATATATATAGGGTTGGGTTCAAATGAGAACCCATCATTATATGTGAACCTAGGGACTCATCTTGACCATTATGGACCTATATATATATGTGAACCTATATATATATATTTGTATCGTAATTATGGAAAATAATGAATCATACGGCATGTATCGTAATTATGGAATGTTGAATATATCTTCCAATCCCCCAATTATATCAACATAACTATAACACTATTATATATGGAATGTCGAGTAATTAATAAATGAATGTAATGGGTTAATTCGTTTAAGTGATGTAAATTCTTTTGGGAGCAAATTAGTTTTTATAATTGACGAAGTTTATCAGTGAAATCTAGAAAGTATTAAACATAAATAATAATTGATATGAAAATGAACCATAGATGGAAGCTATTTAGAAAAATATTACAGCACAAAGTTGATGATAGAATTTTACCAAGCCAAATGATCTCAAAAACAATTACACCAAATGAAGCTCAAAAATGATCCCCGGTATCTGGAGAAGCCTAAACTCGAGTTTTGTATTTAACTTAAGGTGTAGGAGTGAAATAAAATCTCTACAGTCCTTATTTAAGATACACTCTGTCAGAGTCTTGTTGTATATCGACAATCCAGTGATTAATCTGATACTGAATACTTGCCTTTGCCGTTGCATGACGATCCGAAGAAACAATGTATTTGTCCCAAAAATATCGTGGAATAATCTGTGAACAAATAAGTTATTAGAATAATATAAGAATGAGTAAATTGAATATTAGTATCAGGTGATTAAGTACATACAATACGTCCACGTTCAATGTTCGTCCTCGTTAGTTTGAAACTAAAGCTAGCAGCATCCACTTGCATCAAATCGGGATTTACTCCACATATTTGAAAATTCTCAGTAAGTGAAAGATCAATAATAGTAACATCGATGACTGGTTCCTCAAAATTGCGAAAAAATAAAAACCACCCGTGTTCGATGTTATTATCTTGCTCAAATTTACGCCACCCATCTTGAAGATAACCTATGATTTAAACTATGATTATTTAGAAAACGTGGTTAAATATAAAGAAGAATATATTGTGGATGTTCTTGTGATTGATTCACTAACTAATCATCGAAAAACAACTGACCTTATCATCGTCAACGTGAAGAGAAACATCCCAAGTACACCCTCGTGCATTCCGCAAAGTATACAGAGCATTCCCACATTCAAGAACCATTTTTGAGACATTTGGAGGAATCAACTTTATAGTCCATGAAAAATGAAATATAGATAATAAATATATAAATTTGTTAAAAATAATTTAAATGTCTAAAATTTATAAACAGTGTTCAAGCAAAAAAGAATTACTATTAAAATAAATAATCTTCTGTCAATAATAACATCAACAAATGTCTTATATGTATATTTATTTTTAACAAATAAACATGGATTCCACAATAATGGAAACACATCAACAAAAAAACATCAAATATTAATCCAACAGGTGCCTTCAACTAAATCAGCACAGTGAGTAGATATACAATGAAGCACCTGATTGTAAATCAAATCGATTATTTAGTACCTGAAATTTAATCGAATCAATCAAGATAAGAAGAAACTGAAGCAAATCAACAGATCCAAGATCTTAGAATTATGAAACATAAGAACAAACTAAAGCAAATATACAGAGCTATATTGTTCGAATTATTAAGAAGAAACGGAAACAAATCTACAGATAATGATTTACAAACATTCTTTTCTAAAAGAAGCAAATAAACAGAAATTTCATAAAAACATATATATGTCTAAAAATAATTTTTAGAATTCATGACAATTAATTGAGATCTCAGTTATCGAAAAAATCTCGAAAAAAATAATATCGGAAAATTAATTTCGAAACATTAGTTCAAAACAATTAATTGAGATACCGGAAAAATTGAGATCCCGGAAAGTTTAATCTCGAAGCAAGGAAACCGAAATATCGTAAACACGTGAGCAAATCAATAGATCTAGAATTAAAAATAAAAAAATTCCGGTCGGTGACTTCAACAATATAAGCACAAAAGGCAGATCTACAATTAAGCATTCCAGAATATAACAGACATGATTAACCATAAACATTTAAAGAAATAGAAACAAATTTACAATGATTTGAAAACATTCATTTACAACAGATCTACAATGATTTGAAAGCATTCATTAAAAAATGAAGCAAATAAACCGAAATATCCCAAAAAAAACGCATTTGAAAACAACAGATCTACAAAAATAAAAGTCAGATTTTCCAAAATCATCAACCAAAGTATCGAAATAACAAAATAAAATCAATCAAAATTTCATAAAATCGAAAGCAATTAAAGAAATTAAAAATCAAAATACTAACCATGGAATAATTAATTGGGAAAATAACAACTTTAAAAAATGTCGGTAGCAACATCTCAAATGGTCGTGGAAATGATTTTTAGAAGGTAGATCGGCGGAATAGTTTTACAGATAGTAGGCAAGGCCGAAAAAAAGGGACAGATAAACGGGACAGAATCGCGGACAGAAAATGAGGAGAAAACCTAGATTTTTTTTTAACTAATTGGATGAATAAAAAAAAGTACTATTTTATACCTTGGGAAATTTTACATAAAAGGAAGGAATTTGTGTAAATTGATGTGAAATTTCCACATCAGATTTACACAAAATAATAAAATGACACATGTCATTTGACTTCATATCAAGTTGACACCTAAGTTAGGTGTCAACAAAATTAACAAATAGGGGGGATGATATATATATATATATATATATATATATATATATATAAACATATAAATTATTATTATTATTATTATTATTATTAATCATTTTAAGTATTTTATAAGTATGTATGTATATGAATATATATGATCGAAAGATTCATGGTGCTTTTCCCTCAATAAACCTAAAATTATATATTAGTCATAACTAAAGAACTTATAATACACAAATCAATTCCCTAATTGACATATTTGGTGTTCGACTGGACATTCTTTTGGTATTTGTTGACCTTTTTTAACAATGAGATTATATTAAATTATTTTTCTTTTTTAATTAGTCAAACCATTATATGAGTCTTATAATTATAATTATATAACATAATAACTAAATCATAATCATACTGATTTACGATAAAAAAGAATATTCCAGTTGACTGATTTTACGTATGATTTATCAATCACTCAAAATTCATCTGTAATATATTTCGAATTAATTGAAATTTTAAAAATAATCCATAATACACACACTCACGCTTGAGTGTAATTATACTACTCAATAATTGAAAATTGATATATGAGTCAAACCATTATGAGTCTCATAGTTATAATTTATATAACTTAATAATCAAATCATATCTTGCACATGATTTAATTTGTTAATATTTAATATTTTATAATAATCATTCATACTCGACTTTTGGTAAGTAATTAAATCAAAACAAAGATTTATCAATCACTCAAAACTCAACCATGATATATTTGGAATTAACTAAAATTTTAAAAACCATCCATAACAAACACGCTTGAATGTAATTAAATCTCTCAATAAAAGAAAATCTATATATGAGTCATAATTAAAGAACTCAATACATAAATCATTAATCAATTCCCTAATTGACATATTTAGTGTGAGGCTTACCATTCTTTGATTAAACAACTTTTCTTTGATTAATTGACATATTTGTAAGATTCGAGACTCGACCTCCCCGTCTAGTCACGTCTCGCGCCTTTTTGAACATTGAGTAGAACTTAATAAAACTTGGGGTGATTATATATTCAATATTATTATACTTTGAGTGGATATTAATGATTTTATAATTTTTTTAAAACCATTTTTCAATTTATTTTTCTTTTTTAATCCCCAAAGTCAATCGGTAGTCCAACCTTGATTTTGCATATATTTATTGTGTCTTTGACATTTTATGAGATTTTCAAAACTAATTAATGAGATAATTATCCCAAAGTTTTTCTAGAAAGGGAATAACAAAGAGAATGATTGATGAAAATATTGTTTCTTGGCAAAAGTTTGGTTTAATGGTAGAATTAGTCATGTATCTACTGGTCTAACAATTATAGCCTTACAATTATATAATGTAATGACCTATAAATCTTCAATTTTTTCAATTTAGGTCTTATATATTCCAAGTTGGTCCAACCTTGGTCCTGGATATATTTTCCCAATGTATACTTATTCTCAAAGTTTTCTTAAACACCAAAAATATGCAAAAATATCATAAATGATAGGACAAAATTGCAATTTTCACCAAGTGTAAAATTATCACATTAAAAAGCTAAAGGACTAAAATTGCCAACCAAATGTTTCACTAATGAATAGCCAAACGTTTCACTAATGAACAACTTTGGGGTTTCAGTAATAAATACATTTAGACGTGTTGAACCGGTTAAAGTTAACCAGTTAACCGCCAGTTAATAACCGGTTGACCGGTTACGGTTAACTGTTGACCGGCGGTCACGGTTATAACCGTCAACCGGTGGTCGGCGGTTAGGTTATGGTTAACCTGACCGGCTAACCATAACCACCGGTTAACCGGAATTTAAAAAAAAAAACAGTGACCAGTCGATCGACTACAAACCAGTCGATCGACTGGTCACTGGATTAGCCGTTGAAAATCAACGGCTGATATCAACTAGCCTTTGATGATCAACGACTGAAGTTTGAAAGGAAAACTTGTCGTTGCCGGTTAATCGGTCTAACCGAACCGGTTAAACGGCTAGTTTTTTCAAAAAAAAATAATTATTATTTTTTAACACATTTTGACACCTATAAATACCCCACTCCCCCACACCAAATCTCACACCAATTCATCTCTACTTATTCTTCTTCTTCTTCTTCTCTTTTATTTTCAAGTTTCAAGTCAAGTTGCTAATTTGTTCCAAAAATAATATCAATAATATTCTTAATATTCTTAATTCTCTTTTATAATATTACTATGGCAAGCTCTTCTCGTAATGTCAACACCAACACTCCAACCTATTCTCGTCGAGGTCAAGGTCGAGGATCTCGACGACAATCTTTGGCCGTTGCCGGAGATTATGTTTCCGACGAGATGACGGCGGAGGAAGTTGAGAACCTATATAATCAAATCAACTTCGACTCACAAAATCAAACCAATTTTGAAGAGGATTTACATAACTCCGACGAAAACGAACAGTCGGCCGCCGTCAATTTGGATGAAGATGAGGAGGGAGCGGATGATATGCCACCGCGTCAATCGAAACCGAGGGAATTTGTTTCCCCCATCTTCCGATTGCATTTCAATAGAAAGACAATCAATGGCGAATCTCGAGCGTAATGTAATTATTGCTCGACTCATTACGCCTTTGATTCTAAAAATAATAGAGACTACGGGTCGCTCAAATACCACATCGAGAAGAAGCATCACGACAAACACGGCGTGAAATGCTCTCAAACACAACTAAACTTCTCATCTTCATCTACCACCGGCATCGGGACCAACGGCCAAGGTACGAGTTCTTCTAGTTTATTTCAATATACCGAAAGTGGTCATATAAAGTTTCTTGCAAAATTTGTTTCCGTTTTGAGTCTTCCTTTTAATTATGCTCATAATAGTCATTATGAAAATTATACTAGGGGTGCATTTAATCCATCTAGCACTAGGATTTCACGAAATAAATTGACTCGCGATATTGAAAAAATGGCCGGTGAGTATAAATTGAATTTGATTTCACTATTTGATAGTTTGCCTCATAGTCTCTATATGTTCGGATATTTGGACGGATTCCTTTCATAATAATAATTATATGGGAATTACTTGCCATTGGATTGATAATTCTTGGACTTTGCAAAAATATTTAATTGCATATATAAAGTTCGATAGTCAGCATACGACGGTGAATATTTCGCGCAAAATAGCCACTGTTTTGTCCGAGTATCACTTAGGTAACAAAATTTCTTCAATTTCATTTGATAATGTCGCCGCTAATACGGCTAGTTTAGATTTGTTAAAAACTTTTTGTCAACCCGCTATTGGCGGCAAATTTTTTCATGTTAGATGCATTTGTCATATTTTGAATTTATGTGTTCAAGATGGTTTAACTCTTTTTAAATCTAAAATTCAACAGATTAGGAGTGCTATATATTATCTACGTTCCCACGATCCGCTTCAAAAAAATGGCCAAAATTTTGCCGAACCAATGATTTGCATCAAAAAAAAATTCAAACGATGTGCCAAATTGTTGGAACTCTACTTATAAATTGCTTAATGATTCTTATCAATATAGAGATGCATTGTGTGCATCTTTTTGGTAATCAAGATGTCAAATTCATTTTGTTTTCGCATATGTGGGATGATTATTATAATATGAAGTCCCTTTTAAAAACTTTTAACGACGCCACCGTGACTTTATCCGGTGTTTTTTTTCCTACCTCTTCACTACTTGTTGATCAATGTATTCAAATTGTACTTGTTAGTACTGCTTTACTCGATAACTCTGAATTAGGTGAATGTATTGCTACTATGTTGAGTAAATAGGTCAAATATTTTCTGTACATTCCCGACGTTTTTTTTTATTGTAAAGATTTAGACCTGGATTATCGGATGGAGGGTTTACAAAATTTACTTAAAGTTTATTACGATGCATTAGGACCTTTTTTAGAAGCTTCAAAAATTGAAATTCCTAGCCCTCTTAGTGTTTCTCACCAAGCACACCAATCTTTAATTCAACTTTTTTAAGATTACAATGAATCTTCTAGTGATGTTAATGTGTCCCCTTCCCCTACCACTTCTAATACAAGACCCAACGACCCTAGACAAGTTGTAGACCCATATATGAGGATAATTGAGGATACTAAGCAAAAACGGCAAAGGGCTAGTGCTAGTCGATCAATGGAATTAGATAGTTATTTAGGGGCTTTTGAATCGACTTTGGTTCCAAAAAAGCCCGATGGTATTACAGTTTTGGTCGAAAGTGGCCAGTATTTTTCCTACACTCTCTAGGATTGTCAAGGAGGTTCTTGTCGTTCCTGTTTCAACAGTTTCTGTTGAACAGGCCTTCAGCACGGGAGGTTATATGTTAGATGAGCGTCGGTCTACCTTAATAGCCAAAAATCTTGAAAATCATGTTGATGAACGATTGGGTGAAAGCCGAATCGCGAGAACAAGAAATGCAATTGGATGAAGGTGAAGAGAGCGACTATTACGATACAACTCCGGGAAGAAACGACAACGACGAATAGGTAAGTAGGTAAGTGAGGTAAGTATAAATCGAACTACGTGGACTTTTATTCCTTTACGAGGATACGTAGGCAAGTTAATTCTAATATTAAAAGTTAAAATTTTAATTTTTAATATTAGAATTAAAATCAAGTCCTTTTCTTAAACTTATTTTTTTCCAAAAAAAAAAATAAAATGATCGTCTGCTATGCAGTCGATCGGCTGCTTTTCGGTCGATCGACCGAGTTTCAGTCAATCGACAGAATTTCAGTCGATCGACTGCTAGATCGACGGCCTTCGCAAAACCAAAACCCACTGTCCTTCGGTCGATCCAGTAGTCGATCGACTGCTTTCTTTAAACAAAAAATAAATACCGGCGGTTTGATTAACCGGTTTAACCGTAACCTTAACCGGTTCTCAGTCGGTTAGGCTACGGTTAGTGTTGAACCGGTTAGTTTAACCGCTGGTTATTAACCGGGCGGTTAATTAATCGAACCGGACAGTTAATAATTGGTTCAACATGTCTAAATACATTTTGCCTTCATATATAATCCTACTCCATAATTATATATGCAAGAACAACTTACACATCTATTCTACACAATACAAAACCAAAAAAAAAAAAAAACTCAAGAATGACTACACTAATTTCTTGATTCTCCTCATACTGCTAACATCAACCGAAAACTCAGCGTCGGACATCCGTAATATCCCAGTAGTAACAGATCGGCTCAACGACATGATCTGCTCGAAAACATCGAACCTTTCTCCTTGTCGCAGCGATTTAAAACCTTTAAAAGGCGGCACATTTCTTTTCAATCCGATTTTTACCTTAACCGGCAACACAATGGAAAAGGCTCTGTCTCGTGCCAATGAGACACATGCCTTGACTTAACTTCAGATCAGTTTCTATTATCATAGTCGCCTCTCGAAGCTCGACTTCGGAACCAGGAATAGGTTGTTCAGCAAATTGCACCTAGTTCTCTTTCATCTCCACAGCCTAAAAACATGGGTCATCCAATGTTAGAAGGCACCAGATGAATCATATTTTTAACCATTTAAGAATAATAACAAATACCACCCCCACTTCATAGTAATTTGTAAGACAATACAAACCTAAGGGAATTTCTGTAATTTTCAAAAGACCACTTCATTTTTTTTCCAAATTAGGCTAAATATTAGTGGTAGTTTCTACAATTATCATATTATTTAGGGATGATTACAAATACCACCCTCGAGTCAGCTTAGCCTAGTTACATAGAAAAAAAAGGTTAACTTTAAAATTTTCAAATACACCCACTTCAGAGGATAATTTGCAAAACAAATACAAACCTGAGGGCATTTTTGTAATTTCAACACTTCTTTTTTTTTCCTTTCCAGATTAGGCTAAACATTAGGGTAGTTTCTACAATTTTCCCATCATCCAAGGATAATTACAAATACCACACTCGAGGTTGTTTAGCTTAGTTACAGAAGAAACAACGAAAAAAGACAGTTCTCTTTAAAATTTGCAAATACGCCCCACTTCAGGGACTAATTTGTAAAAGAAATACAAACCCGAGGGTATTTTGTAAATTTCAAAAGATTATCCCATCATTTATATAAACACAGCTTGTTCACCTGTAAAAGACCAGTCATCCTCCCGGGCCCACAATTGAAGTACGGTTTCGTCATAGACACCTCGTTCCTGAATCTCTCACCGGTACCATTATTCCCAGTTTCATGAGTCGCCGAGCTGAAAATATCCAAACCTTCCTTACTGTTGTCTGTCATCGACTCTAACGTCCAGGGATCCCCCATTCTCCACGTTGTTCGATTCCACATGCTTCACTTCCTTTCTCTGCTTGATCGATGACAAAAATGAATAATATCGATCGATGACAAAAATGCAGTCAAGCTCACAAGAACCCAAAATGGAAAATCAAAATAAGTCAAATCAACCAAAATAATTCTCTTACGGCTTAAACTTAGGATAAAATACAATCAGAACGCTATCCGATTAACCAAGAGATCACCATCCTTACATGTACTCGACCTGGTCCTGCACACACCCAATCAAAACCCAAATCACAATAAAATAAAATTACAAATAAACAATACCCTTGCCAACAAAAATAACCCAATACCAACAAAATTACTCGACATATAAATGAATTGCGAAAAAATAAAGTGCATGAGTTTGGAGACGTGCACCAAACCATTGTCCATAATCTTAAGCCTAGTACACATCAACGTAAACCGTGGTCGCCGTCCCCCGGACAAAGCTCTAAACCCAGCAATGAACCACCAAAGTCGGTGGCCATGAGACTTGAAACCCCCATATTCGTTGGCTGAGAACTCGATCAACATCTCCAGACCCACCATCGTCGCCCCCTTTGTTACCGGACAATCCATTCAGTTGGGATTTGCCGAACCGCCACAAACTATCTGGACAGCCGTGCCAAGTCAATCAAGTTCAAACCATCATTTCAGACCCTAATAAAGGCTCAAAACCAGCCCAAATCATTCACTCCCATTTCAGCCCGTCGGGGACACTAATCGCCCCAAATCCGAGACACCCCCACCTCTGCCATTATTCTACCAAGAAACAATAATCATCTTTTCATTTTTAACCAATCCACCAACTCAACCATGTGTCGGCAATCCCGTAATTATCTCTGCAGGTCGCCATTTAGCCAATTAAAACCCGACACGAGCCAAGCCACCACGAACATCATGTTCTCCATTAAAAGTCCGAATCAAACCCTTTTTGGACCAGGATCAAAGCCGAACAGCCCCACAATGACATACCAATTAAGTCCAAAGGCCATCGCCATTCTCAAAACCCACGAGAAACCCGAATTACAACCGAAAAATTCAAGTCACCAACCAAGTCAATCGAAACTCATTGGAAGTTCATTCACTGACGTTAAATTCAGAAATTCACCCTTACAGACATCGAATTCAGACAGGCCCATCATCTTAGTATCGAACCCGAACCTGCGAGCCGACCACCTTTCAGGCCGAGTTGCTCGCCGTTTCTAATCCAGAGATATAAATTGAGCCTAGTCATCTCGAACACGAACCGCCGCGAGGGTGCCCCTGCACCGCCAAAGAGCCATCTCCGCCTTCCGCTGGTTTTGGCCGCCTAGAACAACCACGGTAGTGCCCCTCACACTGATCAAGATCAGTCTAGGACCGTAACCGCTAGTCACCACCTGCAGTCAGTCCAAGCCGCTAGTCGTCGTGATAGCTGCTCAACACCGCCTCCGTCCGATGGGTGTGTGTGATATTGGGTAAACAGTAGTAAAACTTAGGATAACAGCGGATCTCCAAAGATACAACGACGAATGGAGCTGGGCGAAGCAGGTGACCCAGGCATCCTGGCAAACGAGAACTGGGAGACAACTGAGCAAAACTCTAATTGCAAGTCTATATGATGCGTGAGGCAGGTAGGGAATATGTGAGATGCTTATGATTTTAGTATGCTGAAATACACTGCAGGAGAGGGGTATTTATAGTTGTGAGAGGGCCTTTAAATTAGGAAGGAAAATCGCAGGAATTAGGATTCCTGATATAAGTCAGACTTCTAATCTTTCTCTCCAAGAAAGACTGGAAGATTCTGGAACTGGTCCAAAACGTAAGCCCAGTCCCAGCTAGAACTATACGAACCATGAACCACGAACCAAAAACCACGAGCCACGGGCCACGGGCCCCGAGCTCGAGCCGAGCCATGCCGAGCTATGCCGAGCCGAGCTGGGCGGGCGGGCGGGCGGGTGGTGGCGCGCGTGTGGGGATTCCCAACCCCACTCAACTTGTAACCAATGCTCAATTCACTTTATTTAGTAAAGTCATCCATAAATGGGACTCCTTCCAATATGGGACTTTCCATATACCCAGTGGAAATCTCAGTACCTCCTCAACTCCCAAATTCACTTAACAAATGTCCAACTTTGAACATTGATTACTCACTCATCCCATCATGGATTTGTGAAAGTAAATTTACCACGTTCATCTACTCGTAACGTAGATTAAGAATATGAAGCTCGTTTTTGGAAATAACGAACTTTCTATACTTGGAATATTGGACCAAAGTTACCAAAAATAACTCCTCAAAAGTCCAAATCCCCAACAATCCCCCACATGAGTGTAAATCAATGTTATGATGCATGTGACTCAATTGCTCAGTTTCCACATGAAATGTTATTGCACCTAGTGAGGTAGCTTGCGACTTTGAACCTTCCGTAGTGAAGTACCATCGGGTAAACCCACGGCCTAGTTGACAGTGACATTGAACTATTCCGAGTCCGAGCCTACTAAGACAATGATACTCACATAATAATGCTTACACCACTTCTCAAGTTCTAAGTTGTGTCCATCTTGGCCTTGGAACACTCTTGGATTCGTAAGTGCTTCGGGCGAGGCGGCCACTCCTCTACACTTAAATAGGTGACCTTGTCTATCAGAAGTATCCTGCTATACTTCACCTTTACAAGTATAGATCGTCATTAAAGTCTAAGACTTACCTTATGCCACAGTCATCATGATATCACTTGGATATGCTCTCTAGGGAAATAAATAGGTTTAGCTCATGGCTAGGTACCAAGTGTTCAGGAATAGAACAGTCCAAAGTTTTGTTTTTCCCATTGAACCAAGTTCTTGGGATCTCCAGTCATCATGGTTGGGTTTCCACTAAAGATTATTCTTTTGTGTGGACTTTAAGCCCATTCCCTCTAGCAAAGTATAAAATTGATCTCGATTTATACTATTTGTAAACGGATCCACTAAATTCTCCTTCGACTTCACATAATCAACGGAAATTATACTTCTTGAGATCAATTCTCTAACGGTATTATGCCTCCGACGAATATGTCGCGACTTACCGTTATACATTTCACTATAAGCCATTGCGATAGCAGCTTGATTATCGCAGTGTATCATAATAGGCGATACTGGCTTACTCCAACATGGAATATCTTCGAGAAAATTTCAAATCCACTCAGCTTCTTCACCAACCTTATCCATGGCTATGAATTCTGACTCCATGGTGGACCGGGCTATGCACGTTTGCTTTGTGGATCTCCAAGATACAGCACCTCCGCCAATGGTAAACACGTACCCAATTGTGGAGTGTGAATCCTTGGAATCCGATATCTAGTTGGCATCGCAATACCCTTCCAAAACTTATGGATATCTTGTATAATGCAGCCCAGACTTCTGGGTAAATCTCAAATAACGCAATACTCGATTTAGCCCATTCCAGTGACCACTGTTCGGATTACTTGTGAACCTACTTAGTTTGTTCACTAAATAAGTTAGATCCAGTCTAGTACAATTAGAGAGGTGCATCAGACTCCCAATGATCCTATCATATTTCAGTCGTGTCACTGAATCACCTTTGTTTTTCACTAAATAAAGGTTGTCATCGAAAGGGGTCTTCATAGTTTTACTATCTGCGCTGAACTTCTCAAGTATGTTTTCTACATAATGAGACTGAGACAATATTATGCCATTCGTGCTTCTTATGATCTTGATCCCAAGAATCACATCTGCTAAACCCATGTCTTTCATATCAAAGTTATCTTTCAACATGTTCTTATTACTTGTGATCTCATCACTTGAGTTGCTCAAAATCAACATGTCATCAACGTAAAGACAGACAATGACAAAGGAACTAGGTGCGTTCTTCACATAAACACATTTATCACATTCATTAATGTGAAAGACATTGGTCATCATCACAGTGTCGAACTTGATGTGCCACTGCTTTGATGCTTGTTTCAATCCATACAATGATTTAACAAGTCTACACACCTTGTTCTCTTGACCCAGAACTACAAACCCTTCAGGCTATTCCATATAAATCTCTTCATCTAGCTCACCATTCAGAAACACTGTTTTCACATCCATTTGGTGGATTTCAAGATTGTGCAGCGCAGCAATCGCCAAAATCACCCTAATCGAGGTGATTCTTGTTACATGTGAGTAGGTATCGAAGAAGTCATATCCTTCTCTTTGTTTAGATCCATTGGCCACTAGCCTTGCTTTATACTTATCGATTGAGCCATCAGCTCTATACTTCTTCCTTAGAACTCACTTGCATCCAAGGGGTTTAGTTCCTTGAGGAAGATCCGCCAATTCCCACGTATGATTTTGCATGCAATCTCCGAATTTATAGCTTCCTTCCACATGGAAGCATCAGGACTAGACAAGGCTTCTTGAATAGAACGAGGCTCGTTATCTAACATATAGATCATGAACTCCAGACCAAACATCTTTGCAATCTTAGTCCTCTTGCTTCGCCTAAGTTCACCAACATCACCATCTTGTGATGCATCTTGAACTACAAGCAGCTCATTTTCACGAGTTCTCTTATTAGAGATCTCGTTTCTTTCTTTGCAAGGGTATATGTGTTCAAAGAACACTGCATTCCTTGACTCAATGATCGTTCCCTCAGTTACATCAGGTATCTCAGATTTATATACTAGGAACCTATATGCGGCACTGTTTTGTGCATATCCGATGAAGATACAATCCACCGTCTTAGGTCCTATCTTCACTTGCTTCGGTTCAGGTACTCTTACCTTAGCCAAGCACCCCCACACTTTGAGATAATCGTAGGTTGGAGCTTTACCTCTCCATAACTCGTATGGAGTTTTCTCTCTTATGGTGTGAGGTAACCTATTTAAAATATAGTTAGCAGAAAGAATCGCTTCCCCCCACATGTTAGGAGGTAAACCTGAGCTTATTATGAAGACGTTCACCATTTCTTTCAGGGTTCGATTCTTGCGATCAGCAACGCCATTCGATTGAGGTGTATAGGGAGCAGTCGTTTGATGAATTATTCCGTATTCAGCACACAACTCTTGAAACGGAGAAACATACTCTCCACCTCGATCACTGCAAATTGCCTTAATTCGAGTGTTTAATTGACTCTCAACTTCATTCTTGAAAGTTTTAAACGCATCAATTGCTTCATCTTTACCTCTTAATAGGTAAACGTGGTAAATCTTGTGCAGTCATCAATAAAAGTAATAAAATACTTTTTACCTCCTCTAGTTTGCACAAGTTTCATATCACAAATATCAATGTGAATTAATTCTAGATGAACTGAACTTCTTTCTACCGAATTAAAAGAAGGTCTTGCCATTTTTGCTTCAACACAAATTTCACACTTGTGTTTTGAGTCAAACTTTACATTATTTAGTAAATTCACCTTTACCAATTTCTTAATTGATTTCATGTTAACGTGTCCAAGTCTAACATGCCATAAATCACATGACTCAACAACATACGAAGAAGCAATAAATTTATTAATAATAACTGGGTGTTTAGCCATTACATTCAACTTAAAGAGTCCCTTATCGAGGTGACCTTTAGCTAAAAACTTCTCACTCTTATTGAGCACAAATTGACTAGACTCAAACACTAGTTTAAACCCATGTTGAACAAGCAGGGACCCGAAAACAAGATTTTTCCTAATATCAGGAACATGCAGCACATCCTTCAAAGTTAACTCTAGACCAGACGTCATCTTCAGCAGTACCTTTCCAACTCCCGCAACCTCAACAGTAGACGAGTTACCCATATGGAGACTTCTTTCAGTAACAGGGGTATAATCAGAGAATACCTCTCGATCAGAGCATACGTGACAAGTAGCTCCAGTATTTATAAACCACTCTCTTAGATTATCAACTACGTTGGCCTCCATCACCACCGCACAAAGGTCTAAATCGGACATCTCTTCAGTGATGACATTTGCTGCATTCCGATTATCCTTGCGTGGTTTTCGGCAATCTTTCTTCATATGTCCAGGCTTACCACAGTTATGGCAGTTGCCCTCGAACTTCTTGGCTTTCTTCTGATTCGTTTTGCCTTGGCCTTGGTGCTTGCGCTTTTTCCCAGAATCTGTTTCTGCCAAATGAGCCTTTGCCTCCATCATCGAGGTCTTTCCATGCTTCGCCGTGGATTGTCGATTTCCTTCCTCGACGCGCAGTTTGACAATCAAATTCTCCAAAGTTATTTGCTTTCGCTTATGCTCCAGATAGTTCTTGAAATCTCTCCAACTCGGTGGTAGCTTCTCAACAATAGCCTTCACTTGGAAGTTTTCACACACGTGCATACCTTCAGCGTGTATGCTTTGCAAAATCATTTGCAACTCTTAGAGTTCGCTCATCACAGTTTTTGAATCAACCATGACAAACTCTAAGAACCGTCCGACAATAAACTTTTTAGTGCCGACGTCATCAACCTTGTACTTATTTTCCAAGGACATCCATAGTTCTTTAGAGGTACTCTTGACCGAACTATATACCCCATACAGCGCATTGTTTAACCCATTTAGGATATAATGCCTGCAGAGATCGTCCCCTTGTGTCCACGCATCAAGGGTGACTCTACAAGTGCATCCTCGATCAAATATCGAGACAAGTTCAAGGTAGTTAAGTAAAAACCCATCTTTTGTTGCCAGGTTTTAAATTATGTCCATTAAAAATTTTAAGACGTTCACCATGCGCAGCAACGGTGGCAGGTATCGCAGATCCAAAAGGAATCGAACTCGGACCGGATCCAAAAGTATGTGTTGCAGACATCGTGGGCCCGCCAGTAAATAATCCAAAAGGACCAGAACCAGTTGAAGGCATGGAGGAATTCGTCTGTGCAGGAATTGTTGAATTCGTCATGGAGGGTGCTGTCGTGTTGGTTGAGGCGGGCAGCGTTGTGTTGTTCATTGCAGACGTGGTATCCATCGGTTCAGATTACAAATAAGAATCTTAAGCTATTGGATAAACAGCAGTAAAACTTGGGATAACAACGGGGATTAATTCTAAATAACAGAAACAACAATCACCAAAGAACAAATAAAAACAGAAAAGAAAGATGTCGAGGTGAGCGAACTCTTTCCTTAAGATTCTTATTGTCCCGTACTACGTGCTCATAATTTAATGGCAACGAATCTCCCAATACAACGATGAACGGAGCTGGGCGGAGCAGACGACCCAGGCAGCCTGGCGAACGAGAACTGGGCAGACAACTGAGCAAAACCCTAATTGCAAGTCTATGTGATGCGTGAGGCAGGTAGGGAATACGTGAGATGCTTATAATTTTCGGATGCTGAAATACACTGCAGGAGAGGGGTATTTATAGCTGTGAGAAGGCCTTTAAATTTGGAAGGAAAATCGCAGGAATTAGGATTCCTGATACAAGTCAAACTCCTAATCTTTCTCTCCAAGAAATACTGGAAGATTTTGGAACTGGTCCAAAATGTAAGCCCAAGCCCAGTTAGAACTATACGAACCACAAACCACGGGCCCCGAGCCTGAGCCGTGCCGGGCCGGGCGGGCGAGTGGTGGCGCGCGTGTGGGGATTCCCAACCCCACTCAACTTGTAACCAATGCCCATTTCACTTCATTTAATAAAGTCATCCATAAATGAGACTCCTTCCGATTTGGGATTTTCCATATATGGAAATCCCACTACCTCTTTAACTTCCAAATTCACTTATCAAATGTCCAACTATGAATATTGATTACTCACACATCACATCATGGATTTGTGAACGTAAATATACCACGTTCATCTACTCACAACGTAGATTAAGAATATGAAGCTCGTTTTCGCAAATAACAAACTTTCTATACTTGGAATATTAGATCAAAGTTACCAAAAATAACTCCCCAAAAGTCCGAATCCCCAACATGTGAGTGGTGATGAAGTCGACAAAAGAAATGGGGGGTAGGGTTTGGGAATTGTTATTTCAGTCAAAGTAATGAATTTTATGGATCATAGTGAACAAAATCATATATAAGAATACACAAAATGATAATTTTCTGGACCCAGAAAAATTAGATGTTTTTTAGATCATCTAAAAAAGACTTTACAGCAAAATACATAGATCAATAACAGATCTATTCATGGTTGAATATCCGGAAAAAAAAAAAAAAAAAAAAAAAAGAGCAGAGAGAGTGTGGAAGAAAGAGAGGCGAGGGAGAAATGGACTTCTAACCCTAAAAAGTATTGTGGTGAATACAAATGAAAAAAATTTCTTATTCATACCTAGACAAAAAAGTCTAAGGGGGGTGTATTCATTTGGAACTTATAATGACATTTTAAGATTTGTTTCACTATAAGATTTGTATGGATTTCTTTTATTTTTATTAATTTTATATACTTGTTAGGAGTTTATAAAAGTTTTGTGAAATCTCATGTTTAAAGATGGGATTTGGTAGTGGGATTTGGTGTATATAATTAACTTAGAAGTTTAGGAAAATCCAGTCAAATTACAAATTCAAAGAGTATTTGACTTTTTAAATACCTCATGACAATTTAAGATTTTAAAATATCTCAAATGAATACCTTGAGACTTTTGTGGACATTTAATAATTCATTATAAATCTCAATTAAATACCTCAAGACTTTTATAAGTTTTAAAATGTTTTGTTGGGGAAATTGGATTTGGTAAATTTATATATGGTAGCTTTGACCAAATATTACAAATGTAGACGGGCCGTTAATTGTGTAAACGAACGTCAAATTGTTAATCTACGTTTTGAGTAGATTATTGTGGTATATTTACTTTCACAAATCCGTATTTGGGTGAGTGAAAAGTCAATGACCAAGGTTGGACATTTGGAAGGTAATGAGGGTGAGGAATTTCCTAAGTAGATAGGAAATATCCTATATATGAATGTTATTCATTATTTTGTGGAAATCAAATTATTAGAGATGGTGGACCGCAAACTATTTAATTCCTTGGGCTTTAATTAGTTTGGGCCTCTTCTGGAAGCTTCTAAGTCTTTCTTATTGAGCAAGATAAGGAGATTGGCTTCTATTAGGAATCCTGATTCCTATAGATTTCCTACCTTGTTTAAGGGTCCCTCAAATCTATAAATATCAACTCCCACATAGTGTAAAAACACTTTTGCATACATCAAAACATAATATTTCTAAGAGAGCTCTCGCATACATATCATAATCCTACCTGCCTCACGCATCATATAGCCTGCAGTTAGGGTTTTGCTCAGTTGTCTGCCCAATTCTCGCTCGACTCGACGGTTAACTTTTCCTCTTATTTCGTTATATTATATATTTATCATGTTTATATATAATATATATTTTCTCGATTGTGTTAGATCTGTTAGTTCAATTATTTTCCGATATTATCACAATATATTACTGTTTACCCAATAGCTTAAGATTCTTAATTGATTTGTAAAACTAACAAGTAATTTATTTGTGATTGTTTGAGCTATTTTCTGAAGCAAGGGGCGGAGAAAGACGTCGAACTAATCCCAACATCATCCAAAACTTTAATTAACAGAGTTTGACAAATTGGAACCGAAATCATGTTGCTACTTTTGTGGAGTTATCAAGAACGTCAAAATAAACCTTATTTTTCAGATTTGAGATCTGATTCAATTTAAATTATTACTGGTATAAATAAATCATGGAACTTTGGAATTGATAAGATCTGGGATGATAGGTTGTTGGTATAAACCAACCTTCACAATTGAAATTGACAGAGGACCTGAAATTCTGCCTTCTTGAAATCGACGAAAATTGGTCGTTTTCCTCTCAGCTCCTCGATGGCGGCTCCGACAATCGGTGGTTGGAAGACGGCGACAACCATGATGATTGCAGGCGTGACTTCTTCTTTCCCGTGTCGGATAGGAAAACCCGGCAGCAACTCCGGCGGCTGACACTTCGCTCCAGGCGTTCGGCATCAACGGTGATGGGAAGTAGCCGAGCCGCGGATGGTTCGATAATTTAAGGCCGACGGCGGCAGGGCTCCGGGAGTTGATGGCGTGGCGGTGTACGGAGAAGACGTCCAAGCCCGTTGTTGTCTCGTGGCAGCCGATTCCCGACGATGCTGGCGGTAGTGGGTGGCTGCGGGTCTGGAAGATGATGGAGGTTGGTTCTGATCGAGTGGCAGAGGCGTCGACTCTGAATTCCCGGCGTTTTCTGGTGGCAAAGACGGATATTCAAGGCGACGACGAGAGCACCCTACGGGCCCGACAGCGGCACCGGTGGGCGATGTCGAACTACTTGGTGCAGGCTGTTCGCGGCTTTGCGCGCGCCGGTGTTTGTAAATGGCAGCGAAGTATGGCAGCGTAGCGGCGTGTGGCGGTGGATCTGCCGCAGAGTTGGGCGCCGGTTGTAGCCCAAGCATGACGTCCAATTGATAGGCAATCGAGAGTTTGCTTGCGATGGTTGCGGTGACGATGAAGCTGGTCCGTCGTGGGAGACAGTCGCAAGCTCCTGTGTTTGTTAATGGCGGCGGCGGCGGCTGATTTTTGGAGAAGAAAGGCGATGAGCTAGGGCTTTTGCTGGGCCAAGATTGTTCTTCATTTGGGCCTTTAAATCATGGACTTGTTAATTGTTAAATTTGGGCCTACTACTTTAAGAGTTGGGCCATAAAATAATGATAATATTGAGAGTGTCCCTGAACAAAACAAACCATGTTGGTCTTGTGTTTGGGTTAAGCCCACGTGAGGTGGACGCCTTGGATAAGGCATTACAATGAGCGTTGTTGGGTCAATTATTATGGGCTTAATAATTGAATGTAGCTCTCGGCCTAATCAATTAAGTCCTGGACTTAAATAAATGTTTGGCAATGACTAATTTAGTCCTGGGCTAAAATTGGTAATGAGATTTAATAGAAATTAAACTTGGGCCTGAATGATAGTAAGACCATTGGGTTGCCATTGTAGCAGCCATTGGTTCTTCTTGTAAAGAAGAAACCGGAAGAAATTCAAGACCTTGAAGGGTCATGGATATTGAGCAAAATATTATTTATTTGGGCTCAACAAATAAAGTCTAGTTTCGAATTAGATTTATAATAAATTGTGAGACCAAATTGTTGAATTGGGTTTCAGATTTATTAAAGTGTGAATTTTAAGCTTGATCTAATTCGGCTTAGTAATTTTATAACTTATAAATATGAACTCATTATTTGAGTTAAATTTATAAAGGGTGATGTGAATTAAACTTGGATTTAATTTATGAATTGAATCTTGAGATTTAATTGTGGAAGCTTCTCATATCGCTTCGATTTTTCAATGGTGAAATAATGTGACCTCGTTGGTCAAGTAAAGAGGATACTGAGATAGCTAATATGAGATAGATGATCTCATAAGAGTATTGAATTTTTAAAATTCATGTAAAGCTCGAAAAGCCAAAAGAAAACTATGAGAAGTCATAATTGTTGGTTTTATGTGCTTATTTGGAAATTGAGTATTCTAGCATTGAGGTTATAATATAAAGCTCATAATAAAGTCTAATAATATTGATAAATTTGACTTTAAAAAAAATTAAATGTCAATTTTGACTTAAAACACAAGTGTGAGATTTGTGTTGAGGCTAAAACGCCAAAAGTATCTTTTCATTTGGTGGAAAGAGTTATGTACCTCTAGAGTTGTTTCACATCGAGATATGTGATATGAAATTTGTGTAAACTAGAGGGGGTAAAAAGTAAATTATTACTTTCATTAATGGCTACACAATAACTTGTGACATTTATTTGCTAAGGGGCAAAGACAAAGTCTTTGATGTTTTCAAAGTCTTCAAGTATGAAGTTGAGAATCAACTTAAAACTCGAATTAAGGCAATTCGAAGTGATCGAGGTGGAGAGTATGTTATGAGGAATTTTGAGCTGAATAAGGCATAATTCGTAAAACAATTGCTTCGTATTTACCTCGATCAATTGGCGTCGAACGCAAGTATAGAACTCTGGAAGAAATGATGAACGTTATGTTAATCAATTCAGGGTTAACCCCTGATATGTGGGGGTGACGATCCTTTCGCTAACCATATTTTGAATAGGTTACCATACACGGGAAAGCAAAGGACTCCATATAAGTTATGGAAAGATAAGCTTGTGCTTACAGTTACCTCAAAGTGTGGGGGTACTTGGCTAAGGTAAAAGTACCAGAGCCAAATAAAGTGAAGATATGACTTAAAATAGTCGATTGTTGCTTCATTAAATATGCGCACTGTGTAACGATTCCTAGTACACAAGTTTGTTATACTTGATGTGAATGAAGGAACGACCTTTAAAGTAAGGAATGCAATACTTTGAACACTTTTGTCCTTGCAAAGGAAATAGTGATGGTTGTAAAAGAGAGTTCATGATGCTATAGATGAAGCAACACTTCTTATATCTCAAGTTGCATCACAAAATAGTGATGGTGATGATTCTAGGGCTAGGACTGCTTAGATGATTTATTTGTTAGGTAATGAATCTCAAGAAGCGTTGTCTAGTCCTAATGCTTCTATGTGGAAGGAAGCCATCAATGTTGATTCAATTTTGCAGAATCATACATGGGAGTTGATTGATTTTTCCCATGGTAATAAAACCCCTTGGTTGCAAGTGGGTCCTAAGGATAAAGTATCAAGATGATGGCTTGGTTGATAAGTATAAAGCTAGGCTGATAGCTAAATACTTTAAACTAAGAGAATGATACAACTTCTTTGTTACTTACTCACCTGTAATTAGAATCACTTCTATTAAGGTGATTTTGACGATTGTTGCGCTACACAATCTTGATATTAATCAAATATGAATGCAAATATCATTCTTGAATGGTGAGTTAGTTGGAAAAATTTATACAAAACAACCTGATGGGTTTGTGATTCCTGTTCAAGAGAATGAGGTGTGTAGACTTGTTAAATCACCGTATGCATTGAAACAAGCACCAAAGCAATGTCATATCAAGTTTGATACTGTGATGATGACCAATGGCTTTCGCATCACTAAATGCGATAAGTGTGTTTATGTGAAAAACACACCTAACTCTTTAATCATTGTTTGTCTTCTGTTGATGACATGTTGATTTTAAGTAACTCAAGTGATATGATCACAAGTACTAAGAATATGTTGAAGGACAACCTTGATTTAAAGGATATGGGGTTAGCCGATGTGATTCTTGGGATCAAGATCATAAGAAATCAAACAGCATAGTACTTTCTCAGTATTTTGTGGAAATCAAATTATTAGAGATGGTGGGACCGCAAACTATTTAATTCCTTGGGCTTTAATTAGTTTGGGCCTCTTCTGGGAAGCTTCTAAGTCTTTCTTATTGAGCAAGATAAGGAGATTGGCTTCTATTAGGAATCCTATCAAATCTATAAATATCAACTCC